>JAOTQM010000112.1:192500-435000 GCA_026939265.1 Oreonectes daqikongensis | reverse complement strand
CATGGTGTCTCACTAACATTTCTGTTTTTGTTGGGATTAAATTGACCCTAAAGAACATTACAAAAGAAAACTCGTAAAAAAAGAATTCTGGGGCACAAGAAATATACCATATAGTAAAATGTTTTTCCTGTAAATGTGCAGTCTTTTTTGTCATTTCAAAAATAGACTATTAAAAAATCCCTTAAAAAACAAGAAAATTGTCCTGTAAAAATGTAAAATGACATGTTTTTCATGATTTTTTGTAAACTTGCAGTCTTTCATACAGTCTCTGTAATTTTACAATTTTTGACTGTAAATATGTGTAAAATTTAGTAAAATTACAGTGTTTTACAGTGTTTGTTACAAAATAGATTAAAAACTTACAAAAGTACATTGCGTGTATCTGGGTGTGGTTTTAAGGTTTCATCTACAGTGTAATATAACAGTAGTCTTAAACCTTTATTGTCATAGATGTCAGACACTTTGTGTGTATAGGTGTGCCCACTGTAAAACAGATTAAACCCTTGCTAAACTGTGCCAGTTCCTACATCACACAATGTAGTATTGTATATCTGACAGCCATCTTTAACACCCTGAGACTCCCTATGGGGTAGCAAACCAAACACACCCTAAAGGAAACAAGACCAGCTCACTAATGCCAGCACAGGACTGTTACTGAATGAGTGCGTGTCTGTGTGGATTTGCTTTGTGTCTTCTCTCATGATCTAGTCTTGACCTTCAGGGTCAACCTGTTAGTGGGTTGACTTTTGACCTTCAACTATTTGGTCTGTGATCTACATAAGCAAATTAGATCTTCCTGGTGTGCATACAAAAACATGCTAAGTGTTGAGCGTGTATTGGTCTGTATGTGTTTGCTATACCTCTCCGCGATGTCCGACGTACACGTACGCGCAGACGGGTTGAAACGCTCCCGTTCCGCAGGCCAGCAGATGAGTGCGGTTAAACGGCTGCAGCAACCGCACAAAGTTTGCACACTCCGTCTGTAACAAACATAAAAGACAGATTACATTTTTCAATATTTCAGAGCAAAATGCAGGTTAATGCAGGGACGAATGCCTTGAAATAGCACTGCAGTGTAGTTAAGTCACATATAATGCTAGATTATAATGGAGCAAACACACATCCTTTACAGTATGTGCAAATAGTGTTTTGGTTGAAAATAATACATGTTACACACTCGTGCACGTACACCTCTAAAGTGCAAAGATTTCTGTGTATATGACTGATATTCCCCTCGAGTATTTGAATGGAGCGTTGCAACATTTTATGGATCACAGAACAAGAGATAGAGAGGAACACAGAGGAAAATGATCTCCACTTAAAACACACCACTGCAACCAATCGGAGCTTTCCGCATGGAAAACATCTCATGGTTCAATTGCTAAAGAAAGAACTCACGCACACATGTACAAACACAGCCAACATGTACACATTAACTATGGCCACCTGTGTACAGCCTCATTGACAGCATAGGGTCAAAATTAGTGAGGCATAAATGAACGCAAGGTCAAGAGTCATAAAAGATGCGGGCAGATGCTCAAACTGCGACCAGATGTCAGGCGGCAGAGCAAAGGGAGAGATCCAGCACATCAATGTACCAGGCACGTTCGACAAATAGGGTTCAAAAAAGGCCATGAAAATGTCAAGTGGATCTAAATATATGAACTGTTTGATTTTCATTTGCAGTCTTATTTGTCTGATGCAATGCAATGAGATTATTTACTTGTACTTTATCCATGCTGTAGAAATGGTCCAAATTATGTTCTTGGATGTTTTGATTTTAATGCAATTTATATTTAATAAATAAAATGTGCTTTAGAAATAATAGGACACCAAAGTATATTTAATATGTATTCAGGGAAAATACCACCAGTGTTTTTTTTTTAAATAATTGAACAGTGAATAAGCTTTGTCTCAATATTACATCAGCTAGAGCTAAAATGAAAAACAAATATCCTGTTCAATTCCCTGTCACACACTTACACAATGAGCAGAGTTATTAAAACACTGCTGTGAAATCACACTCACCTGTCACATCAAACGATGCTGCCGGGACAGTCACCAGAGCATGTTACCATGGAGACACCTCACGTCTCCACTTTATGAGTAAAACACTAACAGATGCAGACTGTATTTCTCTCTGTGTGTGTGTGTGTGTGTGTGTGTGTGTGTGTGTGTGTGTATCATTAGCGACAAGACAATTTTTATTTCATTTTATCTCAACATAACGAATGTATATGCTGGTAAAAGGCAAAAATGGACAGACCAAAAAAAAAGAAAAGCAACAGGGGTACACATGGTCTGTGTATTGATGCGGCTCTCTTCGGTCATTACTGTAGGTTTCAAAAGACTCATGAGTCTCACATACGCAAGACAAAAATAAGTGAGTGGATCAGCTCTCCTTTACAGGCGTTTGGCTTCTTTACTCAGGCCAACTGTAGCACATTCAGAATATAGCAGAAGATGGACAAATGTTTTCATTAGAAACACCAGAAAGAGTGAAACTAAATGTGTTACAAATCACATGTAACAAAAGTTCCAAAATAAACTTAATGTAAGTATTTCTGTTATTATTCACTGGATTTAGGATAATCATGGAACAATTGAAACTACAGACACCTGCACCTACATTTTGAGTTTTTGTGAATATTCTTTCAACTTTTGGTTCACTTTGGTCTATGATTTTTGAAAATACAATGTACCCTGTCAATGTTAGCATCATTGCTATTGTTTCGTGACATTAACCAGAAACACCACAGAGTTTGTCTGGATCCAATCATTTAATAAAAAAGAAGTAAATAAAATAAAGATATGAAAAGTGCATTCTAGTACAAAAGTTGATGTAGTGATTCCAACTATACATGATGATAAAAATATACGAATTGCATTTTATTATGTGCATTTTGTTATTCCCGGATATCTCTATCAGAACAGATCTGCAAATAATTTTACTGAACCACACTCTGGGTTGTCACAGTTGTCTTTCCCCAACCATGAGTGGAAATAACTCAACATTGGGTCATTAACTAATATTTACCCAGCATGGGTCAAAAAACAACCCAGTACTTTTTAGAGTGAACAGATTTAGTAAAATCAGAAACAGAATGGTTAGTCGCTCACCTCAGGATCTTTCCCTTTGAGAATACAGTCCTCACGGTTACCAGGCAACGAAGGCCAATGGATCTACAGATCAAGAGAAAGAATATACACAATTTACTGTCTCATCAGAAATTAAAACATATACCACAATTTTGTAACACCCAGACTCATTTACTTGCTAAGACTATTAAAGTTTCACGGTCCCAGACAACAACACAATTAGACAACAGAGGAGGAAGAGAGTGTGTGTCAGCGTGGATGTGTGGGAGTGTTTGCTGCTCCCACAAGTGTTAACAATTAAACCGCAGATTTAGGAAACAATGGATTTATGAAAACAATAAATCTGTGCATGTGCATGTGCAAGTCAACAAAAACTCAAAAACTCTCTGGTCTTTCTATGTGGGACTGTTTCTACCCTCTGTGTGGGACTTCGATTACATTAGTTTAATGCGTTAATTGTACAGCACAAAAGCAGCATTTTTAGATTTGTATTGAACCTAGACATCTTTGCTTCTCACATTTTTACAGTATATTTAAAATCACTGCCCTTTAAAATGCTTATAACATCAACTAGTGAAACAAATAAAACATATTTGTGTCATATGTTCTCTGTAAATGACATCTGTTTAATATAAATATAAAATATCAGCATTTGTTGATTGTCTTGACCTACTTTTGGCCATGCGGAGGATATGCAGTGATTTCTGATGCATATAAAATATCGGATTTCCCAGCACAATGTTGCTTATGAGATATTTTCCAGTCTTCACATGAATAAAGCATTAGTGAGTCACTGTCTTTTATTTAGCTTTTGAATCTTGAATAACATAAATCCGGAACCTGCAATCAACTACATTACCCAGCATCCTTCCTGTGCCTAAAGCTATTTCCTGTTTCTCTAATTAGTCATCATCTTTATTTATAAAAAACACTTTGGACTCAAGTTACTCAAGTTTCCACATGACTTCATGTCATTGTTTCATGCTTTACGTACTCATTTTTCATAACCGCTGGGAATTTGATCAACGCTTCCTACTGATATTAACATGTGAGTGCAATTTCTCACTGAACCCAGAACAGTTTAGATAAAGTCTGTTAGTGATTGGGATTAACAGTAACTACATGCCCAAGAGGGAAGAAGGAAGGTTGATCGAGTTTAAGCCGTTTTTTTCCATTCAAAGAAAAACATCACAAATCAGTGCTTTGATTCCTGTGGTACCCTCCACTTCGAGTGGGAATTTTTACCCATAACATCTGCACAGAATTGTTAGACACATAAATTCACATACATAAGAATAATCCCTCTTGTACTGACCTTAACTTGTGATATGGTGCTAACTGCTAAAGTCTTTTTATGTTTTTGTTAATGAAAATAAAAATCTTGGGCTGTGGCAATGCAGAATATCCTCTATATAACATAAAAAAGTTAATAAGTTACAGTACAGTACTGTATTATGCATTAGGCTACAGTAAATAACTTTTCATAACTTAGACATTTAACTGGGTGTATAAGGATCCAACCAGACCAAACCTGCCTGTCTCTGAGCCAAAGGTCAAGGGTCATACCCTCCAAAGGTGGCAGACACTCCCACGTGTCTGTCACTATGGCAATCCACTTCCTCTTCCTGTTCATATCATCTAACAAGGCCACACACAATGAAAAGTCTTTGGAAATGAAGTGTGATCTTACAAACACACACACACACACACACACACACACACAAATATAAAGCAATTTCGACTTTATAGTCCATTTAATTCAGTATATATTTACAAAATTGAGACAACTTTGTTATGAATTACACCACAACACCCTACAAAATCATTAAAGGCCAGCAAAACAAGCAGCTTGTATAATCAAGCAAGACCATTATGTG
This sequence comes from Oreonectes daqikongensis, assembly GCA_026939265.1. Lineage (NCBI taxonomy): Eukaryota > Metazoa > Chordata > Actinopteri > Cypriniformes > Nemacheilidae > Oreonectes > Oreonectes daqikongensis. The sequence continues at coordinate 430,024 of JAOTQM010000112.1, read as the reverse complement.
TTTATATGTCTCACTGTGGTCTAAACTGATCTTTCTCACAAGTGAGGCCAGTTTATATAAGTTTATATGTTTTTGAACAGTTGTTTTAAAAATTCTGATACATGGGAAAGCCCTCCAAACACTTCAAAGAGAAAGACAAAAAAAAACACAATATGACAACATACTGTAAATACTGTAAATATGTGTTTTACATTACGATTACACGAAAAAGTTAAGGCTAAATATTAGCATACAATCTTTGCTTGCTAAAAATTCATATCATTTCATATTTTATACATAATTTAAGAAAGAGTTAAGATAGTAAAGCAGTGCTGGAAGATTTACAGGTATAAATGTATAAACCTTTCTGATGTACAGTAGTTGTAGGGATTAGATGGCTCTTATTCACATTCTCTTTTTGTACTCATGTGTAAAATGTTTCAGCACATGTAAGTGTCTGCTGATTTTATCTGGGTCTTTTGATAACAGTCTCCAGTAGAGCAGACAGAATAACATAACACCTCTCTCTAACACACACCAACATCATCACATGCACTTTTCCATGGATCATCGACCCGCATTCTTGACAACTTGCTTAACCTTATCACAACAAGCCTTAACTGTAAGATCATTTTTATGCTCCAGTACTTCTGATTTCTACTTGCCCCACCAAAGAAAGTATCTAAATTTGGTATTAAAAATTTACTTTTTGACAGCTGCATTCATAAACGCCATATTGCTGAAAAAATGCTGGCATTCAATTCTAAACATTACTGATTGGTTTGCGATTTTCAGTAAACTTTGCTGATGTCAATAAAATTCCTCTGTGTTACCCAGCCAGAGTTCATGACTGTAATGTTCAATACATCACAGAAAACCAAATGTTTATGTTTGCTAGACATAAAAACACATGTATAAGATGAATGCATTTTCACTGGCCCGACAGTTCTGTCAGATGGCCCCTAACAGCTGGCCATGGGCCATCCTTCCTGCATGTTTGTGTGTGTGTGCGTGTGTGTGTGTGTGTGTGTGCGCGTGTGTATGCGTTCATGTGTGCACGTTACTGTACCTCTTTAGCATCGTGTGTGTGATCCAATTTCAGGGAGTAGAGAACATCTTTTCCTCCAAGGAAAAGCCTGTCGTGATATTCATCCAAAAGCACAGCCGACAAGTGCAAATCACCACGGAAACCACTGAAGACTGAGGTACGGTTTGTGGCCAACAGATCTGTGGGAAAAGAGAGAAAGAGATAAAGAAAGATTTGAATTATAAATGACCTGACAACCAAAACCACATTTCAACAGGAAAATTACAGTCAATCTTTCTCTCTCTGTCAAAGCAGACTGAGGCGATATTTTAAGCAATGATGAAATGCAGAAAATAAACCAGCGTGAAAACAGCACACACACAAAAACTTGGGATACTTTGAGCTTGAGGAATGTGACTGGTGACAGAATTAAAGCCATCCTCTTTCAAATACATTTAATTTAACATAACTGGTGTATTATTTATTATACAATATATCAAAATCACAAATTTCAAGCAACACACACACATTCTCTTGCTATCTTTCTCATGTATCCTAAAGTACAACTCAACACTCCCTCCACATTCCCTCATATAACATGTGATTGGACAGGCATGAGACGCATCTGAGGATGGAATGAAGCCTCGATGAGAGGGCGGCACGCGCCTGATGTCGCTAATGGGGCGCCGCTGAAAAGACCACGAACAGAAGCCAGACAACAAAACCAGTGTTAAACCACAATTATAAACACACACACACACGTGCAACAAGCACAATCCATTCCCACACAAATCCATTAAACTCTCTGCCAAAAACCTTTAGATTTTTTCACAATCATTGGAAAAGAAGTTAAAAACACACTGTTCTGGGCTTCAGGGATATGACATTGTGTGAGGTAATCTGATATAACTCTTATAAATGCTTTTGTTTCCAAAGCACAGAAACTAGAAAGATAAAGATTTGTTCTTTGTTTGTGTAAGTGGTGTTGCGTGCAAGTTTCACAACATAATGAAATATAAAAGCTTTTAAGGGTTGAGTATCTAAAACAGTGTCAAAACAGAATTACTGACACACACACACACACACACACACACACAAAAGCCAACATACACAAAGTTACAGATCACTTGCTATTTGTCATTTAGCAGACACATTTTATCCAGTGAGTACATACAAAAACAGTATACAGGGCATCTCTGAAATAACCTGTGGTACAATGCATATGATCTCAATAACTTCCCCTTTTTAAATCAACCCTGTGTCCCATGTCAAAACACACATCTGAAAACAATTTAACAAAACAAAGACACAGACATACAATCTCTCTCTCTCCTGTAGATAGTTATCATTGCTCCCTAGCTTCCTGCTTGTTTTTCTCTTTGGATAATGTGTTACAGATACGTGCCATGTCCCATGCTGACGTTTCACACACCTGTTTCCCTGTTGCCTTCTCATACGTGAATGTATGTCTATATCTAAAATATTTAGGAAGTGCTGTTGTGTTGTCCTTAACTGAACACATCTCTGTGTTTTTTCTGGTACAACACATTTTGTGTTACTTTTAACACAACTTGTGTTGTCCCTTTCTTTTATTTCACACAAAATCAATATACAACATGTGTTAAATAGCACAACACAAACAGTGTGTTAAAATTAACATCCATTTTAAGAGTGTATCAGTATATCCTCCTTAATCTCACATACTGGACCTTTAAAAAAAACTGCTCATTGGCATGATGTTTTGTAGATGTTGTATTGACTGTGTCTGTTTAATGAAATTATAAAATATAACCTGACAATGCAGGGGTTTGAGTTGGCAAGTACACCATGTCTAACACACACACTCGTAACCCCCCAGTATGACGGTAAGACCTTGAAAGTGAGCCAGATGCGTAACACTTTGGAAACAGAACTTTAAATGTGTTACAACCACTGATCTATATAATGACTGGAGTGCTCATGACGTCATTACACTGAAGCCACCGCGCCGCCATGTTGGTATGCCCAAACATTGTGTAAAATGAACATATTTATGATAAAACGGTACCTTACCAGTCACCAATTTTGTATTTATAGTATTCCAGTACCCCGAAACCCGAGATGTCTTGAACGCAGCATAATATAGCCTAGTAACATCTGTGTGTAGCCTATACATCATTAAGAGGAAAAGAGAAAAAGGTAAAACAGGGTGTTTTCTCATCCTCTCTTTCTCTTAATCTCCTTTCTTGCATCAGCAGGCTTTCCACACAGTGGCATTCCACCAACTTTCTAAACAAGCGTTAATAACACACACACGCATGCTGGCATCTGTTCTACCTTTTAGATTTTCGCTCTTGGGTAATAAAGTGATTGCAAATTGAAGGTTTTGCATTAGAGCTGTTTGGGCCATATGTCTTATGGCTTGCATTTATTCTGGATTTTGTCTGTGTCTGTACGTGATTAAGACGAAGAAATAAAGAAATTACAGGAGATGTGATATATGAATATGTACGTCTCTGAAGCCTTTGTCTAATGTAGACTGTACACTAGTACTGTACATAACTTAGATGTATTTTATCATGCATTTGTGTGTGTTTCTGTTTATTTTTGTGTGCGATATTTGTATCGGGTTCAAGCTTTTGGCTGGTTCTGTCAGCAGTTGCATGGTGGAACTAATTCATTACTGGCTGGTTCAGCAAGCAGTAAGGGAGATGAAATTGAACATGGACAGGAAGATCTCATGGTGTCTTCCCCAGGCACTAAGAAAACCCAACATCCCTCTTATACACACTCATAAACACAAAGAAGCTGCCAGAAAGTATTTTCTCCTAAGATACCAAATCTAATTTAGAGTATGTCGACATTTCACAGCAGGTAAAACTCACATTCATTCTGACTCCATCTACTAACATACATTACAACATGTATTCACTGTTCTTATGTGCTCTGAAAGTCAAAATACAAACTTGGCTAAAAGGATGTTGTTCATTATTTTAAACATTCCGATCTTTAGTTTATTCTAAATATGTTGCAAATTAGGTTTTGCATGCAAAATAAACCATACCTGTACATTTCTATACAAGTAATACAACAATGGCCAAATGTTTTTCCAACTTTGGACAACTGACATCTTTGCCTTTCATTCAAATATATTATTATATGTGTATTAAAAGGTTTGCATGTGTTTTTGCTTGGAGTGTAAACTAAAAGCTCAGCCTTGAGAAGAATTTATTGACGCTTGGCAATAATCGCAACACAGGCAAATCTTATCGAGTCAAGGCTGTGGTCAAAACGAAGAAAAAAATCAACAAAATATTAATAAATAATACAATTTAAAATAGAAACTTGGTGCCTGTGGCTGTATGGACCGTGTTCCAGACATATGATGCAACTGCACCCTGGGAGACCCGAGTTCGAGTCCCAGCTCAGCGTTCTTTCCAGATCCTACTCCCCTCTCTCTTCTCAATCACTTTCTGTTTCTCTACACCGTCCTATAATTAATTAAAAAAAGGCAAAAAGCCTGAAAAAATAACTATACCATATTTAATGGATGAGTAGAGTCAACAAGTGCCCATACTCCATCAATACAGTTTTAATCTACAATGATTCTATAATCAATATTAACATGTATTATAATATTAATATTATTTCATATTATTATGACTTTTTTCTCAATTTTGACTGGTACTCTAACTATACAAATGGTATGATTTTCTTATAGCCATAGTATTCTAGAGCAAAGAAAGTTACCAATTTTCCATAGAATCACAGTATTGTGTTTCCTCTAATTCTCTTTCTGTCTGTCTTTATTTGTCACACACACTGACATTACAGCGGGGCAAATCTGGATACACCAGCTCTTACTGGTAAACTCAAAGATCTCAAATTGAACCTCTCTCTCTTTCAGGCTCCCTCTCTCTTTCAATCCCACTTTTTCCTACTTGTTTTCTCAGAGTTTCTTTTGTCAGTCTCATTCTTTAAGTCCCTCTGTCTTCTGCACCCTGGCCTCTCCTGATCCCCCCTCTCCCCGGAGCAAGAATCAGAACGTGAGGGTTAAGATAGACCCCTCTGCACAGCAGCCATGAGAGTGACTGCCTTTCCCTCTGTACACACACAAACACAAAGTGACTCCAGCAGCTAGACAACACGCTGTGTTATGGCTACACACACAGACTTATAGACCTGTTTGCACATTTAGTGTGCAAAAGAAAACGAAAAGAAAGAAAGAAATCTTTTTCTCCCACATGGATAATCAAAGTGACAATGGGTGAAATTCATTTCACTGGCTCTCCATCTCCCGTCAACACATTAGCTCAACAATCACGTCATTTCTCCTTTCACTCACTCGTTTCTGACACGTCTTTCCTTTGTCCTTTATTAGACTGAATTCTTTTAGCAGCCATATCGTTGTATGTTTTCTTATGTGAGGTTTGTGTGTAAAGGGATTTGTGCTTGAAAGCATTACGGCTGTATTTAAGTGTACAAGTGCTCGTGTGACGGCTCCCAGGATGGTCATCAGCTCAGGGGTTAAAAAAAAAATCGAATTACGGTTTAAGTGACCAGCAGCTTTTCTGCTTGTTATCAGTGCGTGTGATCAACTCAAGAGCTTGTGACCTAATTGCGGTAAGCTGCAAACTCCCCTCAGCTCAGAAGGAAACCGCAACAATACGGCATTGTTCTGCAACATTAGACCAGATACTCTTGACTAATGCCACATGGATGGAGGAAATGTGTTTTCGTTCACATTATACCTGCATCCATTTTCCACAGTGAAACCACAGTATTCCTGTCTCCTATGTGTACGTACCTGTGTGTATATGGATTATGTGTACGAACATTATGTCTGAAATGAATTTCCTCAATAGCGATGACATATGAGCATACAATTGCCAGCGGAGGCATGTGTAAGGTTTTGACTTTGCAGACCTCTATTCTCCTCTATTACACATCGTTTAGCTGGCACCAATACACAACCTGATAAGGATTGAAATAAAGAAAATGAACTGTACAAAATACTTAAATTAGCTGGTTTTATATGATAAATCAATCTGACAACATTAGAGTACACCTGTTAAATGCTAGATCAGGTAGAAACAATGGCTGTACCTGCCTGAGCTGAAAGAAAAACATACTGTGCCAAACCAACATCCGAAGTGTCAAACATAACTTTTAGCATTTTGTAATGTACAGTAGAAACATCAATCTCCTGTTACAGTGCATTCACTTTACCGACACTAAACTGTGTGGCCTTCCCTCTCAAACTTTGGCTTTTCATTAGAGTGGGTCAGCTGGATCTCCTTTACTAAATAAACTGTTTCCAAATGGTTCCAGAAAGAATATTTAGAGAGTGTGAGAAAGTGAAAGAAACGGAAAACAGGAAGAAACGAAGAATCACCTACATTCCTCTGGTGACAGATTCTTTAGCCAGACCTCATCAAACTCTGACATTTACATTTATGCAAGAATCCAAAGCGACTTACATTACATTGTACTAGACATTTGTACATTTTGTATAGTAAGCAAGTGGGGCTTAGGTGCCTTGCTCAAGGGCACCTCAGCCGTTACCCGCCAGCCCTGAGAATCGAACCAGTAACCTTCTGATCATGAGTCCAACTCTCTAACCACTGGGCCACGACTGCCCACAAACATCTGGGCAACTCTACAAAAACAGTCACGTTCATTCATTCATGTAAACTAAAACAAACACAGATCTGCCAGCCAGTGTGCCTGTGTGTATGTTCAACAGTAAAATAGAGTGTGCCAATGTGAGCATGAATGCATGCGGGTGTAAAAGTGTAGGAGGGAGAAAAACTGCTTTTCAGCAGTCGTGTGTGTGTGTGTGTGTGTGTGTGTGTGTGGGGGGGGGGGGGGGGGGGGGGGTTGGGGGGGTGTTCAGGGCTGACCTGCCAAATGACCCCACAGATCCACACACACATACTGCTGGCATTTACAGGTTGTCCTTCATTTCCCATTCAAAACATGACATGCTCCCTCTAGACCAATCCATACAATTTTGACAGCTTGATGAGTGCATACGTGCGTGCTCTGCGTGCGTACTAAAGCATTTTTAATATTCATGCGCGTAATGACGAACAGGCGTTCGAAGATCCGTTTAAAATCCTTTCTTGACAATTTAAGTACATATAGTCCAACGCAGGCAACTACAGGCTGATCGTTATCAAGGTTAATAACGCGTCCGTGGAGAAGAACACGGCGATTACATGCAATCAGAGCTCTACGCAGGGACTGGCATTATATGACCGCACTAAACTCCACACAGATGCGCTCTTGTCACGCACACACTGCTGGAGGGAAACCGGACACCCGACAGTTTACAATCATCAATGAAAATAACTAGCAGAAAATTAATAAACTATTAATAGCTTCTGCTATACATTCCTAAATTAACATTAAGTTTTATTTCTGGTTTTATACTGGTAACTTTATGCAAAGCAAATTTGTCATAGTCCTTTTTAAAGTCTAAAACAAGGTCTAACAAGGCAGTTAAATAATCACAAACTCCCTCGGGAAACTGCAAAATTTGTCTTGCACACTAGAAATAAATGATGTAGAGGTATAGCGGGATAAAACAATAAACATTAACGCTGCGCAATGACTATTTGGAAACGTGCAGGATAGCCCAAGGGCTGTGTAGGGTCCGGGAATTAGCTGAAACAGTAACCCAGAATACGCAGCACCTGAGATGATATGTAGCTCACGGCCATGCGTAATCGCGCACAGCAGGGCGCTGGGATTTATATGTGACAAGATCACCAAGGGAGAGTGCGCAAAGTAAAAAAAAAAAAAAAGATTCCAGAATTGTAAAAAGAGGCATGTGTTGAAAGCAATAGAAATGTGGAAACGGGTGGGAAACATTTGTGCGCTACTTGCCAAGTTAAGGTATCATTGCACCTGTAGGCTATAGGCTAGAATAAAATATGCGCAACGTAGATAGCTATATGAACAGAGGAATATAGCAACATCAACATTAACCATCATACTGTTCAAACAAGCAATCATTAATTTCATTAAAACATTTCATCAATTCATCAAATTAAGCGTTATGTTTTTTTTACTTTTTAAACAATAAATCAATAAATCTATAATAAAATCAAACTCTTTTAGATCAAAGTTATCTAAACAGTTTACCTTTATAAGACAGTCGAAGACGCGGCACATTCACTTTAGTGCTGGACGCAAAGCACAGGACCACCGCCGCTAAAACCAGAACTGACAATTCCATATTGCCTGGACCGCTATAATTGGGAACTTTCCTTGAGTTTTAACGGTAATATAATTTTGCCTGGATTTTCCGTTTACAAAAGTGGAATCAGCTCCAAACACAACGATGCTGAACATTCGCAGCTGGAACTGAGTCGGAGATCACAGGTCTCAGTAAAAGCACGAGCCGTTCGCCTGTGCCCGTGTGCGCTATTTTCCCACAGCCTGAGCCCAAGTGCGCAAGTCTCTCTCTCTTTCTGCTCTCACTCTCTCAAACTCTTGTTTCTCAGACTGTCCAGTAGTCATGTCTTGAGACTCCCCGCCTTCTCAGAGACTCGCAGATGAGCCAGAGACCGAAACCAGTCTCTCGCACTCAATCCCACTCGATCCATGCGCTTGTGACATAGGCTATAGGCTAACCGTTTTACATAATCGTATAATAAATATTTATAATTAATAAATATAACTAAAATATAATAAAATGTTTTATAATGACACTTATAATAATTTAGAGAATTTACACCAGGATATTTCTTGAGTTTTTATTATAAAAACAGCATTTACATTATTTATTTTAAAACAGTTGTTCCAAGAATCTCCAGACTAAAATTTGCATTATTCAGCCCAATGCACTAAAACATAAAGAAATATGTTTTTCTTTGCGCTCAGATATTGCGTTCGTTTTTCAGTTTCAGTTTGGACTGTGGCAGATTTGATCCCGTAGTCTTGTAGTGTATTCCAGCCATTGATCTGCCATTACTACTTGGCGCTATTGTAGCGTTTTGATGAAGATTTTTTAAAGATTTTAATGAACTCAAGGGTTGCGTTAAAGGAGGAGTTAAAAATTATTTTTTCTGCCAGAGGGGGCTGAAGAGGTTCTGATATTTGGTGAGCCTTTTAACTCTTCGGACCCTTTTCATCAGGAAAATCAAACGCCGAAAAAAGGTGATGTCATTGCATGATGTCAGCATGCCATTTGCAGGGATAATGGAAATGACCAGAGAGTGAGAGAGTGAGAGAGAGAGAGAGAGAGAGAGAGAGAGAGAGAGTGCACTACTTAGGGAGCAATGTCTGACACAGCATGAGTGTTTGCCAAGTACAAACTGTCTAAAGTGGTAAAACCTATTTAAACAACGTTTAATATATTGTCTAGGACAATATATTGTAGTTAAAGTATGTGCTGGATACTCAGTCATTCCATGTCTAAACACAGCGGATCACGTCTAAATATACAGAAGGATTCAGGCTATGATTTAGACTGACAGCCATTATGTTGGTGGGCTGCTAGAACAAATTTGAGATGTTGAGACTGTGCTTGCACATGTGTGTCTGAATGGCTTTAGCAACTCCAAATCTTTCTTAGCCTTCTCTCTGTACAACTTTTGACACATAAAAAATGTTAGTGCATGCCAAATAAAGACCAACCTGCTTTGAATTATCCCATTTGAATCAGCAAACCAAATTAGCGCATTAAAAAATGTATATAATCAGAATTTTTCTAAAAATTTCACCCTGATAAAATGTTTTAATTTACCTAATATAACAGCAACGCTGTATTGCATTAAAAAGTGTGTTTGAAACACCTGCCCCACATGTGCAATAGCGAGGTAACCCCAAAACCCTGCTGGGGCTCGACCTTTGACCCCAGAAGAGGAAAAAGGTCATTTGAAATCGAAAGTCTCATTTATACTGTGACCCCTGACACGACGCTCATTTCCCTCTCATCTTTTTCTCTTTTTCTCATTAGTCTTTTATTTGCTCTTTGAGAATATTCCCATGCATCTGTAATGAAAACATCCCTCCCACTCTTTCCCCCTCAAAGCTATTTCAATCAGTCCAAAAACAGCTACAAAAGAGAGTTTACACATGGAAATAAGCGTGATACATAAACAAAAACACATTTAGTGCTCAGAAGTTTTTGCACACTGTCCTAGTTCAGCTGTGACTTAACTAGTTTGCTATAAGAGAATGGGAGATATGCTGATGTGCGTGTTTACAGGAAATCTACTTTAAACGTTGTCGTCAAGAGGGCTTTACTCACTCAGGGGCCTTTGTGTGAATGTTTCTAGCATGGGACCTGATGACAGATAGATTATTGGGGGAAGGCTCTAGAATCGAGTGTATTTATGGCTTAGAGCCAGTCACACACCGCCTTGACCAACAATTCAAGAGTGTGCTCGACACAGCATTACACAGGAAGATTAATGAACACATCCCAACCCAAAAATTATGAGCCCTTGCTAATATTTCATAATATTTTCATGTTCAGCCTCTATGTGGAAAGTTTTTGTGGAACAGGCATGTTATGAATCAATGGGAGACTTTGCTGTTTTCTGAATGTAAGGAGGTAACCTGATCACATGAAACTGCGATAAAGTCTTTAAATAAATGTTATAGGTAATTATTATTGCTAGAGCTCTAGAATAACATGCACACAAACACACTCGCCCTAGTTTGCAATTCGAAAAGGGTGTGATGCTTTGCAGTGATTGGTCAAGCGTGTTAAGGTCATGACCCTGACACTGATGATCACAGTGACATTGTCATTGACCGTGACTCATGACCTTTGACCTCGCAAGCATTCTGACTGCATTTATTTACCCTTGCAACTCAAATTCTCATTAATCATAACTGTCACAACAGTGTGTGTGCAGCAATTTTGTGTCTTTGAGTGAACTGTCTGTCTGTTGCCATGTTTGCAGGTGTGTGTATATTTAGGAGCAAAGACGTGCTTCGCATAAATATTTGTGAACACAGGAAGGTCCTGTGTTTAGTCTGTCGAATTGTGAATGTATGTGGTTTGAGAATGTGTTTAATGTAGATTTACAGTGATAACAGTTGTTTAGCGATACTAACTTTATTGGATGCTTTCCTAAAACCAATTCTTTAAGGTTTTTCTGCCATTTTATTTATTATAGCAAAGATGTACTGTATATCTTGCATTTCCATCAACATTTAAAGAGACTTCTTAGCACTGTTTCCTCTTGACCTCTGTTTCCTCTCACTCAGACTGAAGTTTTCATTAAAGCATCTCTATCACGCGCAATATTTTCTTTCTCCTTTCTGGTTACACCACAAGTATGAACTTTTTGAGGGAGATTGTGAGATTGAAAGATTACATCACAAAAAATTGTAGAAAAACAATCCATCACCAAATACAAAGCTGACTGTATGCTTTTAAGTGCATGAGGTGAACATTTGCAAGATGACACTTAATAAAAAAAGCCTTTTATTCGTTCATATCCTCAGTGTGACTGAACTGAATTAATGACATAACAATTATATTGTTATGTCATGACAAAGAAAATTATTTTTTTATGACAAAGAAATTTATATTTCTGATTCGTGTTGATGTGTTGGTTTCAGTTTCGGCTCCATATTCGTTTACACAGCAGTGTTTGTTCATACATGCCTGTATATCCTCAAGCCTCCAAACCTGTGAGATCAACTTTTCTCTTTTCTCTTTTCATCTTTCATTCTGTTTTTCTGTCATATAACCACCCACAGAACAGAGTCCAGATTCGCTGCAGTTTGAGCTGAAATTAGCATGATGAAAAGATTTCCCTTGCATTCTTCCAACCCTGTTTAATCTCTCGTGCCCTCTTCACATCTTTATTCCCATCTCTATTTTTACATCTCCGTCTCTTTAAATCTTTCTCTGGTTTTATTTCACTGCTGTTGATTGATCTTGTTTCTGCTTTTTGGGCCTCCAGAGACTGTAGTTTAACTGCAATTGTGCAGTCAATACCCTTAACACAGCTGAGGTTTATGTGTAAAGGTTTTACTAGCTGTTTGAAGTTAATGTTAACAACACTTGATGGAGCAATGATGAGATACACATCATCAAAAGAGTGACAATAAACTAAAGAAAGACCAAAAGTATACATACTGTATATTAAACTTTGCTTTCTGTTGGTCTTCTACTTTAAATAAACACACTTTAAAACATAAGACATATGTATGTGTGTTTGTGTCAGTAAGAGCATTTCAGAGTTTTTTGGCTGGTGTTTTTAATTCATTTACTGACCCCACACACACAAACCTCAGCACCATAACAAATACATCACATTGATTTACAATGCTACTAAAAGCCATTGCAGATGTCCACATAGGATGTTTGTGGGTGTGTTTACGGAAATGGCACATACATTTGTGATATACGCTTAAAGTACGGATGTATTCAGCGGCCCAATGCTGTACTGAAGGATTATAAGATTATTCTCAAGAGATTATATGAATAGTTTCTCTTGGTTTTATATGCCTCTGGTGTGCTGTCTGAACTAGAGGTCTGCACGGGCTTTAAATGAAAGCCCGAACCCGGCCCGTACCCGAGATTGTTTAACCCGGCCCGAACATTACAGTTACATTTTAAGCCCGAACCCGACCTGAACCCGAAGTGCTTTTTACAGCAAACTTTGTTTAAATATGCCATAGGCGTCATTTGCAGATGGACTGGTGTGACACATTCCCACCACTTTTTGGAAGAAATTAAGAAATGCTTGCGGAAGATGTGTATTGTTTAGTGGCCATTAACATCTAAAACTCATGGGAAAACGCAGAATGAGTCGCTTTCTCACAATCTCTCATTGCTCGCACTCGTAAGTTATATTTGCGGAAGACAGAGAGATGCGACTCCAGAAACGTACATAACCGCTGGACTCTTTGTTAGAAAAAACGACAAGATCATAATTCTTCCAGAGCGCAGCTTTCCCTGCATCATTTGGAACTCATCTTGCTGTGTTGTGAAAATGAGGATAAGAGCGGGAGCACATGTGCAGGACAGTTTATGCGCAAAACAGTTTTGTGTGTGTGTGTTTTCTCTCGTGTTTTTTTGTGGTCACAAGGCAGCAAATACTCAAGCACACGCCATGGCATGCAATATAGCCTATATATTTTTTTTTAGTTACGAACCCGACCCGAACCCGAGCCTATTCATTAAACATTAACCCGACCCGAAACCCGCAAGTTTTTCTGGACCCGTCGGGTAGCAGACCTCTAGTCTGAACCCAATGAAGACCAGACCTTAATCTTAAACCTGCTTTAATTTTATACAAATACCTTTCTCTCTACCTCCCTCTCTTAAAAACATAGGGATTTACTTTAGATAAGTGTTGGACTCCCAAACCTCATCTAAACAGACCCCGGCTGCCCCCAATGAACCTCTAAACCTCCAGAAAACTCTACGAGACCCTTGATAATATTCCAAACCTCAGACGTGCCCCACACACGAGCTGCCAAACCTATTCGCTAGACCTCCAAACCATCTCCTTTAACACAGTCCAAATTCTTTTCTTTCCAGTTATTTTTCTACTTTGATTGAGTTTGAGTTTTTAATGGGATAATGCAATTCAGACCATGATTTGGCTCCAAACAAACAAACAAACCAAATAACATTTAATGTTTTGTTTTTCCTGCTTATTGGCTAGAGCCCCACAAATGATGGACTTAACAGTAGACGCAATTAACAGTAGACACACGTGCTACAAATATGGTCTATGGAGATTACAATATTTATCTACGGTATTTTTACAAGTTTTAAACATAAGGAAACCATCCTTTCTGTTCCCAATATATACACACAGTCACTCCCTAACCTAGGTGCACAAGACCACAATAAGTCTGCTTCCTGTCAAGAATCTGGGCGCTTGCCTTAGCGTCTCAATGGAAATACCAGCGGACTTTCTACAAAGCCTTCTGGACACACACACGCAGCCTGCAGGCTAATTTCTGATTTCCATATGGCGCCTGGTCCTAATCCTTCAGTGTGACTTTAAGGCAACAGCTCCCATAGGCAAACACACACACACACACACACACATATAGGCCCATACACACAAGCTACCACACAAAGAGCTCATTTATATGTTGAATGCGGTTCAAATATTGGCATTTTTGTTTATAGATTATATCTGAAATGGTCTTTGTGTATTCTGGACTTTTACTACCAATTACCACCAATTACCCTCTCAAACCAGCCACAGCAGGGACTTTACAGCCAGACACACACACACACACACACACACACACACACACACACAAACACACACGCTGTATAAGAAACAACCACATGTGAGTCTGTGGCTGCTATCCAAAAAACACAGGCTCCTCAAAATCAACAAATGACGAGGTTATTAATTATTATTACTGCTAAACTTTCAATAACATATATAAAACTATATGACAGCATACAAAGAAGCTCTACACTATGGACCAAAGTACACACTTATCAAGAACAGACATTGATCACACACACCACACTCATGAAACCAGACTCCCGAGAGACGAATGGATTAGCTAGAGCCAAACCACTAATCCACACATACACAACATATACACACAACACATTTGCACTTTGTGAAATCCCAACAACTATTTTTGCTTGAAACATCAAAACAATCTGATTGGTCGAGTCGCTGGAATCACCATCAGCATCCCAGAAATCCACAAAACCACGAACACCCAATCAGTTCACATCTTACCGAGCAGCCACTAACAAGGGGCATGGGGTGAAAGGTTAAAACCACATAACCTTCTCAATGGGAATTGTGTTACCTGTGGACAAAGGCAGGAGTAAAAAATAGAGATGGCAGTGTGAAAACAAAGAGAACCTGTTGTGTGATATATTGAAACAGATGGTTTGTAGATCTCTCAAAGGCCGAATCCATGACAATTCTGCCAAGGCTACACAAATGAATCCAATCTACGATAAAGAAAAAAGACTTCACAACCAATTTATCATAACAATTTACCCTTGTGAGTAACATTAACAGTCTGAAGCAACAGTTGGAAATTCTGTTGTCATTTGCTCATCTTTATTTTGTTCCAAAACAAATATAGGTATATTGTCTTCCTTTTCTTTTCTTTTCTTTTCTTTTCTTTTCTTTTCTTTTCATGCATAGACAATTAATAGGAAAGAACTGAAGCTTTCAAACATTAAAAAGTTCCAACAATTTGCTTGCAATTTAGTAATTTTGTGAAAAAGTAATGATGTAAAGAATTTACATTTTTGAGTGAAGTAATTCTTATAAATAAATTTGTTAAATAAACACGCAGTCTCTTACACGACACACACACACACACACACACACACACACACACACACACACACACACACAATAGCTGACATTTCCAAGGGTTGCTTTTGATCAAAACAATCTTTCACAAGGCAATGGCCCTGAAATCACTGAGCTACCTGGCCATGATCCAGCAAGATTCCAGCAATCATCTGGCAACCCACCAATAAGCATCAGGAGGTTGGCGTGGCATCACTGGCGTTCACCTTGCAGCCAATGACCTTTCAACTTTCATCTTGGAAGAGCTAAAACTTTTTCACATGCAGCAATTCCAAGACTTTGTGTAAAATGAGTGAAGTGAGAACAAAAGAGACAGATAACACACATAACTGTATTTATCTCCAAGTCTATGTACTTTGACGTTTTCTCGTGAAACTCATTCTTCATTCGTTATGATGTATGGATTTTATATCTGTATCATTTTCTCACACATACACACACAACTCACTCCACATGAAGCCCGGGGCCCCTGTCTTTCATCTGTTTAAACAGCTCACCCCTTTGTGAAGACAAATCTGTCTGTCAGCCCTTAAAGCCCCTCTACGAAGTCACACAAATGTCGGACCATCATTCACCTGGAGCTTTACCGCAAGACATCCTTTGAGTCCAACCCAAGTCTGATTTAACGGCAGAGATAAGTTCAAGTTAAACTTCACATAAACACCTTCACTCTGTTCATTTGAAAATTCTTCATTACACAATAGGGGAAATTATTTTGCTTTTTTTCCTGGGTTGTTTGATCTCTCAATTATTCTTAAAAAATATTTTACAGATCATTCACTGCTGACTAAAGATTATTAGCTTTGTCAAAAAGGATTTTACTTTATCAGGCCAAATTCATGTTCACTTGATTTTGTTAGTTTTATCAAGAGACCATTTAAAGATCATTTTCAGTTTTTCTGAATTTACTATTTATAGGTATGCGTTTAGGTAAAACGATTATCTTTGTTTCCTTCTGTGAACTACTAACAATATTTCTTCCCAATTTCAAATATAAAGAGAATATTTATTTGCAAAAAATGAAAACAACAAAAAATAACAGAAAAGATGCTCTATATTTCTCAGATCTCAAATACTGCAAAGAAAACTATATAACAGTAATATTTATACATGTATTTTGGAAAAGTAAAACAAAAAAATGTGATAACCTTATGCTGTCAGTATTTCACATTGCTGTTAGATGACTTTATGTCACTCCTTAGGTTTGATTTTGTTGAAATTCAACAGAAACCACTGGAATGGCCACAATACATCTAGAAAAGTCTCTAGAAATGTCTCTAACATTTTTCTGCAGCTGTATGTGTGCATTTCTGTCGGTCTTTAATTATGATAATTGATTTCCTTTTTAATAACCAGCTGACTATGTTAAAAAAAAGTGAGATAAAAAGAGAAAATTACATATATGCATTTAAAGAAACAGTTTACTCCCCTAAAAACATATTCTGTCATTATTCACTCACCCTTATGCTGCAAACATAAGCTTTCAAACTTCAAAAAGTATTTAAAGCAACATGAGTATCATATAAAAGCACCACATATGAGTTCATACGTCTACTGAAATTATATAATAGCTCTAAAGCTTCCTTTCTCATACATAATAATTGCTTTAAAAAGATTTATTTTGTGTTGCACAAGACAGCAAGCATGCGGGTTTGGAGTCACATGAGGGTAAGTGAATTAAGTGAATGAATCCTTTAATTATAAAAACACAGAGACTATAAGGGGAAGGCAGCGAGCTTGAGTGTTTGTGTATAAAGGGTGAATTAGTTTGTTATATGATGGATGACTGGGGCAGACACTAACCATCACCCCCTCAGTCTAGGGAGTGTGAATGTGTGTGGGTCCCCATTCATTCCACAAAACAACAAAACCTAGAAGAACAGACATGGAAATATTCTAACAAACCCCACAGCACACACACCACAGGTATGTCTAATGCTCTGGAGCTAATTTTCTGCTGTTGCAAAGCATGGTAATCTACTGAGCATGCTCTGTTTCCACATCCATAATCAACGCAAATCACCACAATGATAGGAGACAGACAAGAGTGTGAATTGGAGTGGAACTCAACATTCCCAGATTCCTGTTAATAATGGCACCAATCAGTTAATCATTTGTCATTTGATTTTAAATATTTCAATATCAACCGTGAAAAAGACACCAAAATGTTAATTTATGCAGCTATTCTAGATACATTGTGGCCATTCCGGTCCAGTGTCTGTTAAATTTTAACACAATCAAACCTAGGGACATAAAGTCATCCAAAAGCAATGTTTAAGACTGACAGCATGACAAGACGCATAAAAACTGTGATAAAATTCAAGATTATTACATAAAAAGATAATTTTTGAACTTTTCCTAAATAAATGTTTAAATATTACTGTTGTATTGCTTAAAAGTGAATATAAACTTGTTTTCTTTGCAGTATATGAGATCTGAAATACAGAGCATCTTTTCTGTTATTTTGACCTGTTTCTCCAGTTTTCATTTTCTGCAAATAAATGCAAATAGAAAAAATATTTTTGTTTGAAATATGAGATAAATATTGTTAGTAGTTGATAAATAAATTTTACCTAAACACATTATAAACAGTTCAGAAAAACTGAAAATGGTGTGTGAAATGGTCTCTTTATTTCATTCCGCAGCTGTATATATCTCTATTTTACATTTATGTATTTGGCCGACGCTTTTATCCAAAGCGACTTACATTGCATTATACTATAAATTTGTTTCTAATATGTGCAATCCCCAATATCAAACCCATGACATTGCATTGCTAGAGCCATGCTCTAACCGCTGAGCTACAGGAAAGCTGTTGCTATTGCTTAATGAATGCATTAAATTGACAGGTCTATTTAATATATATTAACAGGTCACGTGTGAAGGGCAGAACATCACCTACTTCCTCTTACAGCCCGGCGACTGTACAAAAGTCAAGCTTGTATTGTCAATTGGCGATGTCTGTGAGAGTGGATATTTCCTGACCACGTAAACTCATATTGTTTAACAGAAGAGGGACACACCCTTGCGGGAAACTTGAGCACATTCAACAGTGTCACTGACAGAGTAAGCAACGCTTTGGGATTTCCACTGGAATAGTCACCAAAATAGCGAAAAACGGAAACGAGTTTTCATAAGGACAGACCGAAAGTGGAATAGATCAGAAAAATTGAAGGGACTTTTTAATTTGAATTTTTTTAAAATTTAATGTATAGAAAGAAAGAAAGAAAGAAAGTATTTTCCTGCCATGTTTTGGCTATATACACTATCGTACCAATAAAGCAAAAGGGACTGAACTGCTTTGAAAAAGACTTCAGGACTCATGCATTATTCATATAAAGATGATAATCTATGTTCAGACTGATAGTTGCTGTCCAGGTTTCTATTGTGTATACTGATAAATGATATCTGAGCATTGTCCCTAGACGTTTTCTGAATGTTGCTGCAGGGTTTGGCAGAGATATTATATGACCACACAGTAGGAGAGAATGTGGACGTCAGAAAATGCAGAAATGCTGTGTGTGCGTGTTTACTTTGCGGTTTCATTTCTGTTTTTGTACATGGTCAAGTTCTAAGACTATGCACACACACACACACACACACACACGTGCATACAGAGCGGATCTTTGCAGGAGCCTGCTGCGTGTGCTCAAGCATCTCTTTGTTTCTCAGAAACCTCACACACACACTCATACTCATTTGCTGGTCTCTATGGAGTGTCACTCATCTTAATGTTGCGTCTCTTGAAAGAGACAAAGTGTGGTGGTACTATGGTACAGTGAAGGAATCTGATGGTAAAACCATGGTAATTTGATATTTTTTTCATGCTACTCCATATACTTCTAAAAAGACTTGGTTATTACCATGAAATTGTATTGGCACCATATTTTTGGGGTATTTTTCTGACAAAGGCTTTTATATGAGTAAGTGGGGAGGAGAAGATAACTGAGCATGAAGGGATGAGGGAGAGAAGGACAGACTGTAATTAAACAAATCGCGATGACAAACGAGTCCTGTCATTCACTCAGCACTCCCTATTCAGAGCACACAAACACAGCCATCATCACACACACACATATACACAAGCATCCTCACACATACTCCCTTAAGCAATCACATCTCAAAGAATGCATTACACACATTCTTAAACTCCTGCATGTATTGCGCACACTTGCACACAAACCCCACATCCATAAAAATTAAAGACTGTAACACACATAATCCGATGGCCTCATAATTCTGTCTCTTTTTATCTCAGTCTGGCTCTCTGTTCTCCTGCATTACCTCTTATGGCTAGAAGGTTCTTTTCTGTTTTCTTGCTAAATTTGATCCCGAAGTCTCTCCAGGTCTGGAATTAGACACCTGAGTTCAGCCTTATTTCACTTTTACAGAAATGTTCAATTCTAAATCCAATTATTTCAGTTATTTTCTGTCCTCTAATCTGATTTGTGGTCCAACAGTAACCTGTGACCAAATTAAAAGGCATAAGTAAATAAAATGTTGTTATTGAAATCTACATGGTAACACTATAATACAATAAAGTTGTATTACTAAACAAACCATATATCAATAAAAAGCTTATTTATTCAGCTTTTAGATGATGTAAAAATATCTCAATTTCTAAAATCTGACCCTTAAAGAGTACATTCAACAAGATCATCAAAATGACATATCATGCACTGTGTAATGTTGCCATGTTTGAAAGTAAGCAGTCTGCCAAGTTGTTATTCCGAAGGTGAATAGGTGAACGAGTCATGACCTAGTCCGATTCTCTAACCTCCGTGTATCTACGTCACTAGAAATAGTCCCCACCTGCCTGCAAAAACTTGACACACCAATCACAGCAGACTAGACCATCTGACCAATCACAGCAGACTACACTAGCAGAAAGGCGGAGATTAGAGAGATGAATCGCGGAACAAATCATTTGAGAGTCAATCAAGAAGTAAAGTAATAAAAACTGCTTATTATTACAAAATAATAGTGTTTTTACACCATGTATGTACATAAACCTGTTGTCGGACACTCAATAAACCAAAGTAGGCTCTTAAAAATCACAAGCTATGTACTCTTTAAGGTTTTGTTGTTCAGGGTCTGTGCAGATTTTAGCGGCAACTAGTGGTGAGGTTGTGAATTGTAACCAACAGCTCACTCTACCGCTCACCCCTCTCTTTTGAAGCACTACGGTGGCTGACACAAGACAAAGATGTCATTGTGTTTTCATTTATTTACTGAAGAAGATAACATATTTACAAAACACACTCTGTAGAGCAGTTTTTTGGACCCGCGGTGTGTGTAGATAGAAATAGCTCATTCTAAGGTAATAAAATCATAACGTTCATTATGTAAGGTCTTTATACACCTCTGGTTATGTATGTTATATTGCTTTCTGTCAGTAGATCCTCCAAAATATTTCACACAGCACCTTTAACTAAATGCAGAAAAACAGTATTGCTCATTGCTGCAACTATCAATAGCAAAGTAACTAGCATATTGAGGTGAACAATGAGGTGAAAGCCTATCGACTACAAAAAAAACTTGAAATGTCCAACTCATTTTACAGTTTTAATATGAAATATGTCAACACTTTCAAACAAAGCTATTTGCTGGTTGTACTGTATTGTGGTTTGGGCTACTACTTCTAACATGTCATCTGATAAACTCGGGCAGCTGTGAGGATTTCCATCTACATGACTCTCTGTCCAAACCCAGCCAAATCAGATTGGAACGAAAGCACACACACTGAAAATGATGACTAACTCCACTCAGCTTTAACGATATCTCCATATATCCCCAAACCCCCCACCTGCCGCCATTCACCTCCTCATCCTGACGAAAGGAGAAATGGATCCAGCATTTCCTGCAGGCCAGAGTGTGTGTGTCCTATCACATTTCCATCTGCTGACTCTTGCTCACACACACCCTTCTGATTATAATCAATCCCTTTGGACAGACCAGCACACAATACACACACACACACACACACACACACACACACACACACACACACAGACAAGCACGTAGGTGAGCACGCACATGCACTTGTGTGAGTAAACAAAGACCTTTGCGGAAAAAACAACACTTCCGTGCAGACACAAACATGCAGAAATGGATTTAGCAGCCTTGGAAACTGGAACCTTTCCATGACCCTTCAACATCCGAGCAAGTAATGACTGCTAAAGGGCATTATCTATTGTCAAGACGTATACAAATCAGCATCATAAAATACAGAGGTCACCTTACCCCTAATAGGCCTGTAGATACAGCTCTGTGTCATTGAGCATGAGAGTACAGCTGTAAGGTAGAGAGAGAGAAAGCAGGTGAAGTGAGGTCTCTGAGGTGTAAAAGGTCTGGCCTCTCTCAGGACCTTCCAAAAACTCCCACAGGCCTGTCAGAAGCCTGGAGCTGGAGTGTAGTAGATGCCCCAGGGAGAGAGTCTGACCCGGGACTGCCCTCTGGGCCTGAGCGAGGGGGCGCTTTTGTGTCTCTGAACCTACAGCCTCCATCTACTCTGTGCCCTCAGCACCTTTTCCTTTATGGCTCCCAAATACTTCCTTTATTGCTTTTTTCTGGCCCTAGAGTATTCAATTTAATATATAGTCCTTTTTTGTGGTCCTTTATTCTTCAAATTATGTCTGCTTTATTTTCAATTCATTAAAAAAACTATGAAATACTTCTGAAATACTTTGAAGTACCATGGTACATACAACTGCTAAACATTCACTTTCATGGTATACATCAAAGTACCTCAGCAATACATCACCTGACACCCTCACTGTACCATACGCATAACTTTGTTTACAAGACTCTCTTCTGTGATCTTCCATGCACACACATCAAAGAAAATCAGAATGAAACAAATACTATTGTGCCAGAGAAACCAGAACAGTTCTGGAAAGTAGACAACTCGTTGTTTTCTTTTGAACATACCAGGGGAGCCAAATGATACTGTGTGTACATGCGTGTGTATGTGCTCAATTTAATGCTTGTGCAGATGAGTAACGGTATCATATTCTCAACAGCACAAAGCATGTAATGAAACTACTAAACACCTAACAGAGCGCTCACACACACAATCAGAGCCAGACGGTATTCATGAGTCTATGTGCTGAACAAATGCCGGTAATGATGATTATTATTATGATTATGTGTTATTTAAGACCTTTATCATAGCATAATGGTATGATGTATACATATTGTTCCTAAGGGAAGAGAAATGATGAGGTTAGGTCAGTAGTTTCCTTAAAGATATATATGGCGTGAAATGCCTGCCAACACCTGCACAGACACACGGGGAAAGAGAGAGAAAGAAAGCACATTTCACAACCTTTTATCAAACTATGGCACAAAACACATACTCAAATGCAATCTAACCCACACCCTCTTTATACAAATGATTATTATTAGTCACCCTTTTTGTTTCTGACTGGGTTTTGCAAATATCTAACCAATAGAAAAACACTGACAACACAGTATTTAATCATTTCAAAAGTACAATGTTTTTCCATCTGGACATCCAAGGTTTCGGAATGATAATATGTATCTTTTGTGGACAAGGAATAGAATGCACTAGAATGCACAATACAATTTTAAAATCACAGGCAGGACAACTATCAATAAAATGTTTGAACTGTTATACGTTTTCGGTTGTGTTTTAATGTGTTAGTTAGCTGTTTTTTTTTTTGAGTTATTATTACTCAATTGAAACAACCCAACTGCAGTTTGATTGATATTACTTGGAATGCACAATAAAGAAAACTGTTTTTGCAAATGAACTCTTCAAATACAATTTGTGCATTACTGACAAGAAATGTATTGCTACCCAATAATTGTGTACTGTGTATATTTCTGCCTATTAGAATTTCAAGTTGTTAGTTTCAATTCAACTCCAAATTAAATACAAACTTTCCATTCAGATCACTATTAGTGTTGTACACTGTATGTGAAGTTGCTGCCTTTGTTAAGCGTTCCAAATGATTCACTTATGAGCTTTCATGACCAATAGTGATGCTGTCCATGAGAGCACTAGGCCATGAGATTGCAACAGATTGGGTTTTGGAACAGATCTTTTCTAATTGCTGGAGCCTGTGTGGTGAAAGCGAACTGCCAAGCCAACACAAATCCACAATGACTGCAAAGTCAAGCAGTCACACACACACAAACACTCATGCTTAACACATGGACACATGCACTTGAAAGACGAGCATTTTAGCTCATTTTATCTTGATGATGGTGAGAGAAAGTGTGCATGCAAATGGGCCAAAAAGACAGATGTCAAATGAAATGTGTTAAATAAAGGGTTTCTTCCCTTAGTAATTATTACTCATCCCGCGTGACGGCACCCATGCTGGAGACCTGCTGTGCTTGAACTATGAATTACAGTGTGTGTGCGTGTGCAAGTGTTGTAATTCAGTCTGGCATGAGTTGATCTCTGTGGTTTCCTTGCTTGGGGTTAACAAGCAGGTTTATTCAGATAGTGCCCCATTAATCGGACCCCTCCGATCTAGCCCAGGATAATTATTGGGGTCTGGAGGGTGATCTTAATAGCACTGCCATTGTCATGGTGACAGGAGGACTGATGTTATCATGACATCACACAAAGAACAGAAGTGCATTCTGGGAGAGGCACCTGCAATGACAGCGCACAGCATTCCACAGCCATCCTGTCTCCAATCTCGCTCTCGCACATCACTCACTCGACCCTGAGAAATGAACGGAGTTTCATATAAACACATTAGCGAGCGTTCAATCAAAATATATCCCTGTAGCACTCCATCGCTCTCCCAAACACATACATCCTCGGGATTTCTGAACATTATAAATCCCTCTCTTTCTCAATCTTTCTTTTTAATCTCTTTTGAAGAGCATTTTTATTGTGTTCTGCAGGCCATTAGTGTTACAGTATATACAAACAGTGGGGTTCAAAGTCTATGACTGCATTGAAAACCAGGAATGTTTTTCATTTAAATCTGGGAATAAACAAAGTTTGGGGATTGTGAAAAAAGGAATTCAAACAAAGTTAAGCGAAGAGAAAATATTTAGGTTTGCGCAGCTTTTCAAGGTCACTGGTTTATTGCAAGTGATTTGTTACCATGATTTCACTTCTTTCATTAAAACCCATGAAATAGGACATAGCACTTTTGCTAAAATTGTAATGGCAATTAAATTCATTTTTGATATACAACTTGCATTTATTAGCAAAGAAACTGCATAATAAAAACTTTTCTTGAGGGGCGGGGTTAAAAATAAGAGTGCTTGGTGACATGAGTCAAAAAGAAAACTTACTTTAAGAGAGAACTCATTACATTTAGACTGAAATTAGACAAATACTTTCAATAAATGTTTAATTTGTGTATTGAACGTAATGTCTATTGAATATTGGTTTATTTCTTTATGTGCATTTTTCATGTCATCTTACTGTTCACACATGGCAAACATATGAATGACCCCAAGCATCTTTTTCTCCTCTCCTCCTCAACCTTCACCCATCAGTTTTTCACTCTGAATGAACTACCTCTTACTCCCTAAGCGCTTCACTGTTTCCACAGCAGGTTGCTCATCAAACAGCATGCGCTCAATTGCGTGTCAGGTTGACCCCATTGACCCGCCCTCTGTAAGCCTAAACCACCAATCACATCTTTTTTGTAACCTCTGTGATGCTGTCATCTTATTCCCGGTTTTCCCTGTTGTCCTGATGATGACACTTTGAACTGAGGTGTGGTGACCTCTGAAGACCTGAGCTTTACAGCAGTTTCCAGTGAGAGGCCTCTCAGCGCTCTCTGCTTTCAAACACACACGCACAGACACACGCATGTAGAAAAACACATATAGACTTAAGAAGCTAGGTTAGTAAGGACTTTGTTTTCATGCTATTTACTACACCCTGCCCCTAAACCAAATTGTCACATAAACCTGGCAAGTTTGCCGTTTTGACTGGCTATTCAATATTTATTATGGAACCCAAAGGTATAAGCTTAATGTGTGCAGTTAGTAGTTAAAATAATAGCTGACACAAACGGCTAAAAAACTCATCTCATGAAGTTTGTCTTTTGACCATAATCTACGCACCAGAGCTGAATGTGGATGAGGAGTGTGCCATTTTAAGATATGTCATCATCCTATATGTGATGTACCTGTGACCATATTGATCCTGAGATACACAGGGTGAGTACATTTTTAACAGGTATGTTTTTGTTATTGCTTTTAAGGGCACAACATCTATATTAAGACATGTCATTATCCTACATGTGATATACCTGTAACCATATTGATCTGAGATAAAGTGAGGAGTACATTTTTAACAGGTATGTTATTGTCATTGTAAATTGTATACTCCCCTCGGTAAACCCACCTTATTGAAGCTACAGCCAAATACTAATCTGAGGTAAAGGGGGGAGTAGATTTTTAACAGTTGTTTTACTGCCCCGTTAAGCTCATTTTATTCAAACTAAAACTCAATGCTTATGAGGCCACCAACTAAAGATCTATAGTAAGCATAACTGCTATCTGTCAAATAATTAACAAGCACTTCTTGTTTCATTTTTCAACACTACACAAAGCTTAGAACAAAATACATTGCATAGAATATTTACAACTAAATAGAAATAGTAAATGCTTCTAGGCAAGTGTTGTTTTCATAACCCAGAATGGCCTGTTATAGCCTAATACAAAACAACTTATTCACTTATATGAAAAGGGCAGCGAACTTCAAATAGTTATTTTGTCATTTTAAATATTAATTTAATTTGCCCTACAAAAATGTTGGCATACAAGAAGTACAACTTTGACAAACTGTGTTACACCGTCTTCTATAAGAGAACATTATAAACTTACATACGTAGGCCTACTATATATGAATATATGTACGAAAACAAAATTTTGCACAGATAAATGATGCGCTTTATTGTCGTTATTAAAATCAACCATGCTTTACAACAGTAGGCTAACCATATTTTAATGAAATTTAGTGTAAAACACTGGGAATCTAAATTAGTATGAAAAAACTGATTACTAGACTTACTATGATAAATCCATGGTGAGTTATAGGCTACGGAGGCTCGACAGTCAATCGAGTTAAATCGATTAACCAAGTTGTTAAGTTTTTATTTACTTAATCCATCTTAAATCCTAACTGCTAAGCGTTTTTATAACGCTTACATGCTCAATTTTGGTCCTAGAAGTGTAAAAAATAACTCTGTCTATCAACTGTATAATGCGCGTGCACGCAAGAGGAGTATGATTTGTCTGGGGAGTCAGATTTCGGTACAACACCGGCTGATAAAGCGGAAGTCGGATGACAAAATGCGGAAGAGCGAAGAGTTAAAAGTGGGCGGGCGGAATAAGGTGAATAGAGATACTGATGTTTACACATGAATTTAGAAAATAAAGTTGTAGCTATAATCCTTGCAGAGATTTCAACTCAGGAAAGAATCTGAAAGGTTTTTAGGTTATAAAAGTTTAAAACCTTAAAAAACATATAAAGCTTGACCTTAAATTAAACGAAACACAATGAAGGGGAAAACATTTTTTTGTCAAGAAACCGAAAAACATCAAAAGAGAAAGAAAGAGACGTTTCACACAGAGCCAGAAGTCTGTGTTTGTTTCCAGGAAAATACTTTACGTGATAACAATGGGAAACAATGTATACGCTCAAAACACAAATACGCTCAATAAATGGAAACTTTTATCACTATTCAAAACATTTTCACATGTTTTCTGTAGCTTGTTTTAAAGAGGCCAACTCTCTTTCCATTAACCAACTCTATTGTATTACCGGATATTGACTTTACACAATCTCTTAAATGCACAAAGCTGGTATCGTACAGAAAAGAACAGGGAGAGAGAAAGAATAAGAGCACAAAGACAAAACAGAAAAAGACTATTTAGATTAAACAAACAACAGACCAAATCCAAACGATCACGTCCCAAACAACACATCAAACCCAAACCACTGTCACCAAACATAAATATTAACACAAAAATATTACAAACAGGTGTTTAGCACAGAGAAAGACACATTGTGTGTCTGTGTGCAGGTTTTACAATAGGGGCCTCTATATAAAGCTCAGTGGACCCTGAAATACTCTGTGGCCCCAAAGCAATCATATTAAAGGACCCCCAACATTACTTCCAAACCCTGCAACCTTGAGCAGAGCCACAGGCTACAGGACCTCCATGAAGGGGTTGGGCGTCTCCCTACAGCCAGGCCAAACAGAAAGAAGGGGCAGTGGGGGGATTAGGGTCTCGCTAAAGAAAAGTGAAGAAAAAACAAAATGGATCCGAAATTAAAGGTGAAGAAAAATAGGGGATGAGAGATGAGGAGATGAAGGGAAAGACAGGAGGTGTGATGAGTGAGTTGAGAGCCATGGGATGTGGTTTTAAGTGTCTGAGAGACAGAGAAAGTGATATTAAGAAAGTACGAAAGCGTGACATGAACTTGAAACTAGCAAAGCAGCAGCTTTATCTTTCTAACACCTTCCATCTTCTAAAATTTCATCTCTCGCTCTCTGTGTAATTATTTTCACCATTACAGTAATCTATCCACAGAATGTGTCTTTAATAATAGCAGAACTTTTCTTTTCGCTACCACTACAATTTGGCGTGAAGATCAGATCTCATGCACTATTTGAAATGCGGCAGGATGGTGGAGTGATGCCAAGTGCCAGGTCTGTGATGTGGTCACGCACGGCTTATCTGAAACCCCTAACTAAAACAAACGCATAACTCATATTTCTTTCAAACGGGCGCTGCACTAAGCAGCGCTTGAAGCTTATCTACAGCAATGATTGTACACTAACAAGCATAAAATGGAGAACCGTGCACATACATCCAAGAATTACTCTCCCACATCAACACCTCTGCAAACATGTTAGCATTCCTTTTCCATCACAATCAGTTACAATATAAGATCAACAAATATATGGAACCAAGTGCTTTTATTTTTTACATATGAAATGCAGCAATTCCTTCTGTATTACTCATTATATTGCAATTTTGCAATATTAGCAATTTATTATTTAATATTTTATATATATATTAAATTAAAGATACACAATACTAAATTTCTCCACCAACACCGATTATTCAGTGGTATCCACCTGTACCGATACTGATGCCAATTCTGAAGATTAAATTAATATTTCTTAACTTTTATATTTAACAACTTTAACATTGCATTACACATTAGTTTCTGAGTATCTGCAATCCCTGGGATCAAACCTGATATATTGGTGCATCTCTATATTAAATGATATAATATATTGAAAGTTACCAAATAGAAAGAGTCGTGGCCCAGTGGTTAGAGAGTTGGACTCATGACCAGAAGGTTGCTGGTTCGATTCTCAGGGTTGGTGGGTAACGACTGAGGTGCCCTTAAGCAAAGCACCTAACCCCCACTTGCTTACTATACAAAATGTACAAATGTATAGTACAATTCAATGTAAGTCACTTTAAATAAAAGCGTCTGCCAAATGCGTAAATGTAAATGAGAAAGAAGGGAAGACTCTTTGATATCAACACAAAAATATCTATGAAATTAAATCAACAAAAATGTAACATTTGTTCATTTTCCAGTTTTATTTGAAAATGTAAAAAGGGTTTAGGGGAAGGGTGGGGGGATAGAATATACATTTTGTGTAGTATAGAAGTCATGTCTATAGAAAGTCCCCACCATGCATAAAAGCAAACCTGTGTGTGTGAGAGCGAGAGCTGGTTCGTAGGTTTTTTTGCATGGGGAGGAGACGACATCCTGGATAGATCCATGGTCAAGGGTTGTGACCTCCATGCATGAACTGCCTGACTTTCAAGACTCTGTGGCCCTCACATTCTCTGCCTGACAGTAGAACATGAAACCAGTGTCTCTTTCACACACACATAATTAACCTGAACCTGACACCCACATTTTCTGTGCTGACAAGAAGACAAACCAGAGATGCATGAATTATCAGGATGACAGCACGGGTATATACTGGACTGTCTGTGTGCGTTGTGTATGTGTCCAATGAAACGTTTGGGAAATCTAGGTGTTTTCATTCTTTTAAACATTTGACTGGATAAAATTGCAAATCTGTTAAAAGCTTTGTATCATACAACCGCATGAAAGACCTCTAATCTACTGGGCTAAAGTCTAAGAGTACGTTTACACAACAATAAAGTCGTTTTTCTTTGCATTTTTTGAAAATTTCATGTACACACAACAACGTTGAAAATGATTTGCGTTCACACGGATCTGTATATTGAGTAGCACAAATATACAGTCCTATAGGCTGCAATTGTTGTTCTGGGTACTCATGCATGCATATAGACAATTTCAGGCAATAACAAACAAACGTTACTGCACTTTTAAACTTAACTTCCGGAACACATCCACAAAGAATAGAGTCTCTGCTGATTATTTCTGATAACAAGCGAAAGAAATAACAAGTAAATTACATTCAACTTTACATGTAAACTTACAGCCAAAATGAATACAAAGTTTTTAGCTGAAAGCATTGTCATGTAAACGCACCCTAAAACTCAAATAGTTTGGGATCTATAAAACACTGCGTTAAAAAAAACAAATAGATGTCCAAAAGTAATGTTTGCTCTCAGTTTTTCATACAAAAGACCAAGACTCTGCCAGCACACACACACAAAGGAATTTCACTCGCTGTGAGCCCCACACCATACTAACTCAATGTGGTCATCTCTTTCAAAGTTAAATAGCATGGAGGTGCGCAATGTGTGCAGTTGGGGCCAGCCATGATCTGAATGGCCTTAGGGGCCTAGTGTCATGTGTTTGTGGATGTATTCACAAGTATGCAGCTTGTGTTTGTGCTAGCGCATGTGTTAATGTGCATGCAGAGTGTGTGTATGTGTTTGCACGGTGTGGGATTTTGGATTGAATGGAGAAATGAATAGTGGATTATGGTTGCCCGTAAAATTGAAAGAAAACTAAGAACGAGAAGATGAGGCAAAACAACGGGTGAGATTCACAGACAATATAACCACCGACCCAACTTCCTGTTTTTTAACGGATCAGCCAACCAGACAATTGCACAGCGAGAAAGAAATCAGCTTGTCGGACCCGTCCTGCTTTCTTTAGCTGAGATGAGCATTTAGTTTCAGATGGTCTTTGTAAAGCTTCTAAAGCAGATAATTAAACCATTACCCATAATCCATGGGGCCAATGCATCACCTTTCAGTTGCCTCATTCCGCCCCGTCTCTTTTCAGGACTTTGTCTTTTTCACCCATCGCTGTTTTGCTTTCCTCTTCATTTCCCCTTAGGAGGCGGATAATTGGGAACACATTACTTTGTCTTTGCTGTGGTTCTTCATCCTGTCTACTGATTTATTTCGAGTGAGAGTTGCTTGTCGGGGCACTACATGAATTGCAGGGTGTTAACTGAACTCTTTTTGATGAAGAATGAATAGAGTTAAAGGGGAATGCAGGCAGTTGATAAAATGGTTGGAAACCTAAAAGTGAGGAGATTTTCTATTAGGTTTTCTATAGGTTCAGCCATTCTTTCTCACTATCATATTCATCTGGGTCTTGTTTGCCATGAGTGTCTGATCTGCTGAGAGAAATGTGTTTTTGGGACAGAAGTGAGACATGGGTGAGAAAGAGGGGGATCAGACCACACTAAACAGGCACTGAGCCAAAACCAAATCTCTGTATTTTCCAAATGTTTTATCATGGGTGACAGCATATTGCTCACAAACGCTGCCTGCAAAATACAACCTCACATTGTACAACCATATATTTTACATTCCTGTAAAATGTTTGTCAAGGTCTTAACAAAATCATATATTTATTTATTACAACTTGTAACTATGTATTTACATTCAGTCTTTAACTCTTAATAAATGGGCTGATTTTTAAAAAACCCTTTATGTAAATGCCCTAATAATAAATTATTAAATAACAACATGCCTAAACATGGACTGTGGGTAGTTAAGATATCAGGTCCAATATAGTTGTTGCTACTGCTTCTTTACAAACCTGCATTAAATTGTGCATGACAGAAAATAACAACTTATACGCAAATGTAAAATGTAGGGTTAAAAAGTATATCAAAATGAAATATACACAATGAAAAAGCATGCTTCTATAATGTAGTGTGAAACTAAAAGCTGCATGCACTGCTTTATATGTTATAGATTTAAAAAGACATACTCGAGAGTATCCTCAAACCACTTGATTGTAAAAATCCTATTCAGTCCCTAGCATTCCTGAACCTCTTCTGAACATCATCACCCACTTTAAGATTCAGTTCTCCTGGGAAACTCAACTCCAACAATAGAACACAAGAAAGAGCTATGATCAGAGGAAAAAAACACTCTTTACACAGGGTGAGAATTGCTGATAGAGTAGCAGGGAAAGATGGGTGGGGGACAGAAGAACAGACAGATGATGAGCGATGAGGGGCTGATGGACTGTTGTGAAGCAAATTCCGGCACGTTTATACTGTGGAATCATAAATACTGGCTTTCGGATTCCCTACTGATTTGAAGTGCTGTGTTTTGCAAACACCGTGACAGGAAAGTATGCACATTCAGATGCAAAGAAACAGCGTGTAGACAGTATATCTGTAGGAAAGTCAATCTGCAGAGCATGTGCAGCACTGACGCATTGCAAGGTATTGTTGAGGTGTGTGTATTCTTCACCTTGCATGGGCTATTTTAAATCATTCAAACATTCCAGGACAGATTTACATACTTGCTACTGTTAAGCTTTATGAAAAATGTAATGGGAGCCAATCACCAAGTTTAGCCAAACTCCCATCTCCCTTTATCACAAAGCTGTCCTGCAGAGAGAAAACGGCAAGATCTGTAAAATTGAAACACATCACTAGCCTACTCATACAATGCTTGCAGTATGCAGTGTGCACACTGCAGAGATCATGTACATTTTCTGTATGCATAGAATTCCCGGATGACCTACGGCATTGGCGAAATCTTTTACACAGAAAAGATAAGACAGACATAAATATGTGATGAATGAATCACAAAACAATATTTACCACCAATACTTGAACTGCCAAAAGACACGATTACATAAAATGTGATTAAAATGTAAAATAGTCTTATTGACTCCCTGAGATCATGTTTGAATGTCTGAATCGAATATGCATCACAATGAGGTTATTTTACAACATGCAACTATTTGAAATACAGAAAACTGTTTCACATGCAACAGTTTAAAGAAAAAGCAAGCTAAAATGTTATTCTGAACACAACCTGGCACATCTGTCACACAGAACCAGTCTCAAACTCAAACCAGTAACGCTATAATATCTAATAATGTCTGCAGGTCATGCGTTCAAAGGCTAATGCATCGCAACACAACCTGTACAACATGTAGTAAATATAATAAGCTTAAGATGAGTCAAGATAGATATTACATTGTGAAAGTATCACACTATTGTATTCTATTGAGTTACGGTTTATAGCACCTCAGGGCTGACGTAGGTTTACTGTATGATGCGCAGTCCCCTGACGTCAACTGTGTTAAAAAACTTTTCAAAGTTGGAGCTGCATGCATTTCGATTAACCTTATGATGTATTTTGTGCAGGTCTGGGATCAGGAACATGTGGCAGACATTACTGCAGGTTTATTTGTGTTTACGTTACTTTGATTTGAATCAGTCCTCTGACTGAAGGGACGTTTTGTTAAAACTCATTAGGAGTGTTTGTCAGACAAAAAAGTTAGTAAAAAGCATTAGTAAAAAGGACTTGAACTTTAACTGTTTTTTAATGTATGCAGAGAACTGTGGGACCGATTGAAGATAAGCATGCTGTGAGTGTAAAAACCTAAAGGGCTGCATTTTGTTTAAATGTGAAGCTTTGGTTACAAGCAATAACGTGATTTTTTGATATGTACTGTAGTATTCTTTGAGTATATAACATAGTAAATATGGTAGCAAGTGCAGATGAAATAAAGACTAAAAAACTGAAGCTTGGTTTATTAGATTACAGACTTTGCGCCTGAAAATTTAAAACACGAATCTGTCCTCAATACCGTCTTTGCTGCAGTCAAAACATTTAACTCGCGAATAACACACTCAAATCTGGGCTGGCAACCAAAGTCTATAGTTTAAACACTGGAGGGGGGATCAATAAACTGCAGCATTGCCGAATTCCCGGAGCTTGCGCTTATTAAATAAAAAACGGATGCAGAGAGACACTCTCTGGACATATCCCACCTTCCGGCTATAACAGTATTAAAAGAAACCTTTGTTATGTACAGCCAAAAACATCTAGTGCGGGATAAACAACATTCTCTGGTAGAGAGGCAATCAGAAAGAAAATGAGATATGGGGAGGAAAACATCATACCACTAATAACCGGTCAACCTGCGGGGGATGATAAGTGATCTACTGCTTCAATTAAAACAAACAGCAAAACAAAACATAACAAATCTCTATTCATGCCATCAGGACTACACACACTTACATTAGTGCATAGTCTGGGATGAAATGCAGTCAGTACAGGAGGAAATATCAAAGATGATGTGTCATAAGGACAGTTAGCAGGGAACTGTGTGTGGGTGGTTGAGAAAAAAAGACCAGTAAGAGACAGTTTAAACAT
The DNA here is from genome assembly GCA_026939265.1 of Oreonectes daqikongensis. Lineage (NCBI taxonomy): Eukaryota > Metazoa > Chordata > Actinopteri > Cypriniformes > Nemacheilidae > Oreonectes > Oreonectes daqikongensis. The sequence continues at coordinate 396,178 of JAOTQM010000112.1, read as the reverse complement.
AAAATACTGAATATAATAAACCTTAAACCATTATGAAGTACAGTACATTAGTAACACACCCCACTTCTTAGTAATGGTCCACACACTTCTTTGCAAATGTGCAAGCACCAAGGTTGCCCCCAGCGCAAATACAACAAAAAGTAAATGACTTCCTTCTCATACCTAAAATACATATTTAGCAGTCACTATTATTCATTACCAATGTCTGTTAACAGAGGTCGTGCCACTCTGCGGCCATGTTTGCACCGCTATTTCAGTTATGGCATGACCACAGCCCTACTTAAATGGGGGAAGCCAGATATTTCTAAAACTGCTGGCACATATCACAACTGAATAGTAAATTTCTGACATCTACTACCATATTGTTTCCTAAGCTTAGACGTGTCTTTGCGTCTAAAAACGTTTTTTAAACCTGTATGACTTTCTTCAACAGAACACAAAAGAAAATATTTTGAAGAATGTTGGTAAATGAAAATCGTTGCGTTTGTGTTCATACAATGTAAATTAATGGGGACCAACGATTTTTGGTTACCAACATTCTTCAAAATATCTTCTTTTGTGTTTTGCTAAAGAAACTTATACAGGTTTAAAATGTCAGTAAATGATGACAGAATTTTTGTTTTTGGGTGAACTACTGCTTTAAGTATTGCATACCCTCACCGCTCTTAGAAATGGCAATGACACATCTTAATATCCATTATTTTTTTGCATTATACACAATTTCATCTTGAAAATCACTTTATAAAAGTAGAAACCTGAAAAAAGTAAAAATTCTGCACAAGATTTCTTATACAGTTCTGGTTGTGCTTCTCTGTTCACCAGCGAATGACAAATTGGAGAATTGCTATATTTGTTATTTCTTACAGAACACACACATTGTTTCATCACCCTGTCTCACCATACGGCCAGCCCAGCCATAACACTCAAATGCTGACAGGAAATTTCAGGTCTTTATAAGTGAGCAAATATTCTGTAGCTCCACTCCCAAGAAACGACAGAGTTACATGGCAAAATGACAGGAGGGGACAAGAAAACTGGAGATTGTTTGAAGGATGTAGAAAGAAAGGAAGAGTAAGAGGAGGGTGTTCATCAAATAAAGTGGTGATGCTATTAGCTTAAGTTGTTTGGTGACAGTTTTGCCCTTTTTACCCAGTTTACTCTCTGATCGATTACCTCCCCTGCCCTGGGCACCTAATGGACTCATCCATTAAGGTGACAACCGAGGAGAGGGCTGCGGACCAGCCCACGAATAGAAGCACGGGGGAGGAGAGGTGAGCTGAATTAATAGATTTCAGCAGCATGCTATTTACTCCAAAATCTCTGAACACACACGCTAGAAGAAGGTAGATGATGTTTACAGGCTTGCACAAAAGCATTTATGCATTTCCCACCCAAAAAACCCATGAATACCGTTTCATTATTGAGGATGACTGGTCAGAACGTCTCTTTTCATTCACTCCAATCACAATCTTTTAAACAGTCTCTCTCTCTCTCTTTATTGAACAGTACACTGTCTTTTTTTTTGTTTTGCTTTTCACCCTTTTCTCCAATATTCCATTGTGAGCACACTGGTCTCAAGCTGCAGGAAATGTACTCACCATGACCTTAAACCTACTTGAAGTTTCATTTTCTTTCTCTGATTTCATCATGCCTTTTATCTGCGTTTCACCCCACTGGCAGTGATTTTCTGCTTTTTGGGTGATTGTTTTTTCTCAAATAGCATCTAAGCTGAGCTGACTGGTGGGATTGTATTTCGGATGTAAATTTATCCCCATTGTATCCTTATTTTTTAAATGTATCTCTTTCTTTTATTTCTTCTTTCCTCACTTCTTTATGGCCCTCCCCCCATTTATTTAACCATTTCATACATAGATGTAACTGCCCACTTATATATTACAAAGTCTAATACGTGTTAAAAAAAGTAAAATTGCCATAAAATACTGACTGATGTTGTCATAATTCATGCATGAAAAGGTTGAATAACCTTTACTCGGGTAATGTAAGTATTGTATATGTTTGGCATTACATTCTAAAAGAGAGAGAGAGAGATTATAGTCAGAACATTGAAGATATTCGACCCAAAACCTGATTAAAAGATGAACACACACACACACAAGCACAGAGAGAGAGCAGCAGTGGTCTCAGGTGGCCTGCCGTGTTCACTCTCTCTCTGGGTCATTAGCATTGCAATCATAACTCTAACAGGGTATAAAGCAATCTGCCCCACGGGACTGTCAGCATATTGAAAATCCATATGCTACAATCAGCCATAAAACACTGTAACATTAGGCTGTCTCATGTTCAACACACAAATCAAGTGATCTACACAAATCAAGAAATTTAAGCATTTATAATTCATGACAGAGTTCGTGACAGAACCATAAGATATGAATAAATCTGTCAAAAGGGATTTGAGTTTAGGTCTTCATAGGACCAGATTGTTACGAAACTATGAAAAATAAAGAAAGGATCTCTCCTTAGAGATCTTACAAAGAACTAGACTCACCAATGCATGCACCTGGAATTCAGTAAATGTCACACAATTCTCTCTTGAATCATGTTTATAAACATTTTGGTCTGCAACCAGCAACTCTGGAATGTTAAATACCTCCACGGATACATTTTAGAAACTATAAAACATTGTTATGCTTTCATTTAACTTTTTTAAATGTGCAAGTCTTTTATTCTGAACTGTTTATTCGATTTTATATTTTAAAGCCTAAAATATAACTGACCTAAAAATACTGTCATGACAACCACTATCCATTAAACATATTGCACAGCAAACTATCATAAACGTATGACTCTAAACAAAATAGAGAAACGTTTAACATCACAGTACATGAGCTCAGATTTCTTTACATCATGATTCCATCCTTTGGCATCTGACCCCTAATTTTGCAAAGCATTTACCATTGACAGGTCTGACCCCTAGTGGTCAGCCACATAAATATTCTGTCACTTCAGGTTCACTGCAACATTTCCATTTAGTTTTGGCAACAATGTCAAACACAATAAGTGCTGACAGAAAAAAACCTATTACCCCCCTAACTATTTTCATGAGAAGTGTGCAGTCAGTTTAAATGCTCTCTGAACCACAGAATGATGTTGAGGAAGCAGTCAGACTGCGTGGTGACTTTAGACAGCGAGTGACCCTCATCACTGTACCACAATAACCTGAGACAGAAACACATACAAAGAGAGAAAAAGAGATAAAGACCAAGTCTATGATAGAGACCAGATTGAAATCTCTAAAACACTGACTAGTTATTGACCGATATGAGTTTTATCAATTGCCAATGCTGATACTGATGTTTAAAGAATGCTGTCTCTGATGGCTGACTTTTACATAGTAATAATAGCTTTTAAATTTTTTGATTGAAATAATTTGATCACTTCTAATTGCATATTAATATTTTTTGAGAAAAGCCCCTAAATGAAATAATTGAAGACATATGGAAGTATACAGATGGATAAAGCATCTGACAGGCATAACAAAAAGTGCCTTTTTAAGTCAAAATATTGTTTGTTTGATTTCATTAATATTATTGTTTGTTCAATTCACTAAACACAAGCCTATCACTGGTGTAAAATCCACAGTGATCTATTGCCATTTCAAGTTGGTCAATCTTTCTAAGGTGGAGACCTATGTCACAGCAAGTATTCTTGTATTATGCCTCTCTAAATTAATTTTTGGCCATGTTTTGTTACTATTGCATTTTATTCTGTTCTGCAGAAATATATACATTTAATGCTGATATGTGTGCGTGTGTGTGTACCTGACAGGTGTATTCCTGCTCTTCAGTGCTCTGTAGAGCTCCAGACCCTGGTGAGGCGATACTCTCCTGTCTCTTCCCCCCAGCATCAACAACACAGGAGCACGGATCTAAACATAAGGCACATACAAAGGGAGTGAAGGTTTAGGGTTAGCCCACATCTGCAATTATTATGTACGAATGGCATTGATACACATGCCACCCAAAAAATACTACTCACTGCTGTGTGTGTGTATGTGTGTATGTGTGTACCTGTGCAGCATGTATTATCGGGGACTTCTCAAGCATGGTGGTAAGGGACTGCGGTGTGGGCAGCTGGTCAAATGCATATTGAAACCCAGCAGAGGAGTATCTCCTGTGATGGGTAATACAAACATCAGCTCAGTCAACACTGATTCCATTCATTTAATAGCAGTGTTATTAATGAATTTGTTTTAAAGAATTGTATTTATTAATTTACCAGTCTACAATGTCACTGGTTCCCAGAAGTGTGGCTGCATTGATGACGGGGTTCCGTGCTGCACATGCAGTATAGAAATCTGGATACTGGCCAATCAGGTGGCAGGCCAAAAAGCCTCCATGAGAGCCGCCCATCACAAGCACTCTATCAGGATCAAGGCTTGCCTCATTCTGCAAAGCACAGAACACGGCCCTCTGGACAGCAAGAAAGTAAGAGGATCAATTAGCAACATGTGAACATAAGCAATACTTGAACATAAGAAAATGTGCTTTGTATTGTATCGTGTGTACACACCTGAACATCTTTGACATCCTGACTGCCGACATTTCCAAGGAGAGACTCTATGCTGTCCTGACCAAATCCAGTGGAACCTCTGTAGTTTACTGTAACACACACACACGCACACTAAATTAGTCACCCGTAAGATGGGCTTCTATTCCAGCATCGATCATATCGAGTGCTGCTGCGAACAACTCTTTGAACTCTACCAAACAGGACCACCATATTTTTACTCTACACTCACCCATTAGAACAGCAAAGCCAAGTTTGGTTAAAGCAGCGACTGTGGTGTTCCATTCAGCAGAAAAATGTGCGTGAGGGCCACCTGCATAGACAAACACTTTACTGATCACTGATGTGTGAAAAACTAACATGCATAAATGAAATGTAAACCAGCCTTGCCATGTATATTCACCACCAGAGGAGTTTTTCTTTTTTCTGGGGGGCTATACGGCTTCATTAAAATCGCTCCAAAATTTAAACCAGCTAAAGAGAGGGTAAAGAGTTTAGTTAAGCAAAGATACTTTTTTGGACAATGTGGCAAGTTGTAAGTTACATTACCAAATTCATAAAAATATGTAGATGTTTGTACCCAAAGCAACTTATAGTGCATTTAAAGTCTAAATATTAGCAATTTGACTCTGGTGTTGTTCTTTTTTACAGATTACAACACAACCCACTATATCTAACAAAACAGCCCCTCAGTAACTGATGTGAATAACTGCCTATATATCTATTAATGATGCATTCATGCTACTCACAGAACTGATGGTTCTCCTCCTGTGAAGCGGGTGTGATCAACATAGGCTGCCAATCAAATCCCTCATACACATCCGCTCCACCCATATTACAAAGTTGCATGTCCTTAGCCTGATCAACCGACGAGAGAAAGCCGACTTTCTGCAGAAGACACAAAAGGTGTTACGTACATTTGTACAGAGAAGATGACAAGTTTGTGTGTGTGTGTGTGTGTGTGTGTGTGTGTGTGTGTGTGTGTGTGTGTGTGTGTGTACCAGGCAAGGAGGCTGATTTGGGGACGAGAAGCTCATCACGATCAGATCTTTCTGTATTGTCAACAGCTGCACACTCCCAAAATCATCTAACAAACATACAACTGTGATCATTGACTGTCATCACAGGTAATAAATCACAACATGTAAAAATGACTTTTGTCAGACCACACTGTAAACACACACAACGCTACCTAGTCTAAGAGCATCTATCCCACACACTTGTGTGACTCTTCCTGTGCTCCTGTCCACTGAGAACACAGCCTAAAACAACAATTATTATTGACTGTAATAATAATGTTTTAAATTGATAATATTTTCAACCAATGCATCCAGACAACACTTGTAAGTTTGTTTATGATGTTCTTAATGGTTTGTATTTGCTCGTTTACCTTACTGTTTTCACATGCACTGCTGAAGAAGACTCTCTCACCGTCTGAAGACCAGCACTTAGACGGCAACGGTTCATATATACCAGCAAACTGACCTGTCAGAGGATATGACATCACTCATACCACTCTCAAACATGTGTAGATGTGTGTGTTTAAATTTAGGTACCTTTTTCTGCTCTCCTAACCACATCAACCAAAACCAATGTGGTTCTGTTTTTCATGTCATACTAAAGAGAAAAAAGAGAAAACAATGCTTTTAAACAGACTCCAAAGACATTTTTAATTGTCATACTTGTATAATTCATGTTCTCACCAGCATCATTTTCAGGCACTGATGATGTGGTCCAAACATCTGTCCCTGTAAGTACACGATCCAGCACAAGTCTGGGCTGATTCGAGGGCTTAACACAGAGACACCTTCAGACGACAAACACTCTGGTTGGGAATGACAGATAGGTTAGAGAGTTGAATTCATTTAAAGACTAGAAGGTAAACACATACAACATACACTCAGTATTATTAAGAATCTTACCACAGTTCCCCTTCATATCCAGGAAGTAAAGAGCTGACCTTGAACAAAAAAGACAAACATTAAAATAAAATATTTATATTTTGGGGAATCCTGCAAACACAAAATACCAGCTGTTGTAGGATTTAAGCATTCCCTGACCCTGCCTCTCACCTACGATTGGAGCAGAACTTCAGACCCAGCCTGAACGGCTCGTTCCATTGGCCGACAAAAACAACGCCCCTTCCATTAGGTGCCCACAGAGCCTGGGAGCAAGAACAATTATGAGTACACTATTTAAGTTATTACTATCTACAAAACTTGAATTGTAATATCTGTAACAGCTCACCTGTCCTGGTGATATATGAGGAGGCACCCCAGCATATACGGTGACTGTCCCTTTATTGAGATCAGCTACACACAACACTGGACAGCTTTTACCCACAAGCCCCTCTCCCCAGTCTTCAACAAAAACGTTTTTATCCTGACAAACACACACATGCACATTGCACATCTTATTAAAAACCCAAAGTACTCTGTCTGGAGACAATGTTACATCACATGTGACACTTACAATATATCAACTTTTAGACAAACAGACATATCACCTGTTCCTCCAGCAAAACCTGCCCTCCATCCTCATTTGCCAATACAAATGAAGAATGTGCTGATGGCTCCACCCTCTTCTTCTCAGCTACATAGAGCAACTTCTTTTCACATGGTGACCAAGCTAGACATCCAAACTGAGCTACAGATGCACAAAGCACGGTTTCTAATGCATTGATGTTAAATCTGTGGTGTAATCGCTGTAAAAGTGTAACTCACCATCTTCATAAACTTTTCCATGTTTATTTTGAGCTGTAAGGTCCAAACTCTTCTCCAAACCATTTTGGCCCCAAATCTACCAAGAGTAAAAAGGGAAGTAAAATCTTTTCTCACTAATTCTACATCAAAGATATTTACTCTAAAATGTAAATCAACCATTACCTCCAAGTGCTGATGTCCCGCCTCCTCCCTGATGACAGCTCGGGACGTCCCAGAAGGAGACTGGCAGCTAAGCAACCTAAAAGAGACAGGTGCTGTAGCGTGTTGACTATTTATAAAGTTATCTCTCCCGTCTGTCACGTGTGTCTCTTTGTGTGACTCTTACTCATGTATTTGTGTGCCAGTCCCAGATGGTAACACATGCTCTATTGTGTCACGTTTACACAGTAGAGTCCACCTCTGAGCAAAACCAAGTTTACAACCCCTCTCCAAATCACACTGACTCCAGCCTAAAGGACGAAAGAGTTTGTTATAAGCACTGTGACGTATCTCCATACACTACATTGTATAAATGCTCCACCAAACTATGACCCAACTCGCTATTGTTCCAAGTTGGCATTAGACTCACAGGTCAATACAGTAAGGCACCGCTTTTCACCGGCAGTGTCCACCGGCTCATCTGAGACCACAGAGGCAGAAATGGGTACAGGAAACCTGATACAGTGTCTAAACACATCTCTGATCTCACTCTCCATTGCAATCTGCAACCACAAACACATCAACTATGAGTCAGCACAAAAAAGCAAACAAACAAAAGAGGTAAACAAATCTGAGACAGGCATCCTTGTGGGCTCATGCAATTGCTGTAACTTTATTTTTACTATATTTTATTGTGGACTATGCAGACTATGAGTTCAGATATCAGACAGAAGAGCAGCTATATCAAAAAGCTGTATTCAAATACTGGTATGTTAGAATTGTATTTCTATCTTGTGTCTTTGAGTATTTAGATACAGAATTGTAACTTTGGCACTTTAGGACTCACTTAGCGACATGAAATAACCCACTTCATCTCTTTTTTTTTAAAGCACAGATAACAAAAAGTTATCGACGATATTACGCGTAAATGAAATGCTCATCCAACACATTTATTTTATGTTTATGAAAGCGAGTTCGTATATCATACAGTAGCGGATGCGCACCTTAACAAAGATCAGATAGGCGCACTTAAAATGTAACTAAATAAAAAAACGAAGGTGACGAAGCTGCAGTCCATGTCACCGAAAGTAATCCACGATTGTTTTAAGAACTGTGTCGTGACTCATGACCGAAAGTCGCGACTGGATTTGTTTGGTAAACGTCGATGGGTCGCGGTCAAAACGCGGAAGCGACCATTCTGCGTGCTCTGCAGGGGGATCCGACTTTTGAAAAACACTTTCGCCAATACCAAGTACCGTTCACGAGGACAGCAATAAGCTGTTTAAGTAATAAATATCGAGTTTATATGAATAGTGTCGTATCCAAAGCAGTTCGGTTGTAGCCCTTAAAAAGTAAATTGTGTTTTTTATTTCCCTTTATCCTTTTAAATTTGCCCTCCCCGTTCTTTTTTCTGTTAAATTAGTATTACATATGACCACAACACCGTACCTGCTAAAATCTATAACATGAAATTATTATTTATATTTGTTTAAATAATTAACATCATGCATAGTAGACAAATTCAAATAGGTCAACCCTGTTAATGATAGAAACATCTCCTTTTTCTCACCTTCTGTTGTTTCCGCAGTGGGAGTCTATGTTGTTTTGTTGTTTTTAACTGAGCAGGGGTGGGTTTCTCCTGGCTTGACACATGGTCTGGGTGCTTCCGTCTTAAATGTACCTGCAAATTCTTCCTGTTCAGCATTAAACCACAGAAAGGACACAGATCTTGTGCGTCGGATCGGGACCTTTGTGGGGCGTCGCTTTCAACAGGTGTGTGTAAAGAGAAGATCTCATTTACCAAAGTCTGTATTTCAACATCAGTCTTTGTTGAGTGAGGGTTCTCAGCGATGTTCGCTACACCGTGATCCCCTACAGAGACACGCAGATCTACTACTGAGGGGACTAAATGGTTTTCTTCATTCACAGGGGCCTTGGCTGTGCTCACCTGCTCATCCACAAGCCCTCCTTCACCTAAGAAGAGAATATCTATCAAGGTCAAATGAGACCAAAACACTTCAGTTCAGAGAATTCCTACCTGTGGGCCGCTTGCTGACTGAATCCTCATCTGTGGGTCCCTGGCCTGCCGTGTCTTCATCTGTAGACTGCAAGACATTCGTTTCTATCAAATGAATTTATTTTTCAGTGCATTAATATGAACTAATAATAGAAAAGCATGTTTCTTACCTTTTGAGGGTACATATCTTTCAAAAGATCCTCTTTTCTTTCACAGATGTCTTCAGTAATTAGGCTTTTGCACCCTTCATTGACAGGCATCTCTTCAGCACTGATAGCTGTATGTGAAACTGTTTTAAAACGCTCCGATGCTGAAGAACACTCCTCGGATTTAACCTCTACGACCATTATCTTAGTTTTTTTGTTCTCACACATCGCCAGATGTTTTAAAAATCCATCTTTCCTCATGAAGGTGGACGTGCAGCTGACACAGTGAAAGTGTGAAGCAGTTCTGCACTTTAAATGACATTTGAAAATAAGGAACTCTAGGAGAAAAAGGATTAAAACATTTGTTTTAAGATGTAGTTAAGACGAAGTTTGTAATAAAATATAGAAGACCAATATGTGTTACATAGTAATTAAAAACAGTGTACTGGGGAACAGAATACGCTCAGGTGTACAAACATACACTCAATGTAAAATATAAAACGAATTAATGAAAAGGAATCGTTTTAATCCTTATATGTTTAGTACTTACCTTTGTGTTGTATTGCTCTTCGTCGATGTCCCTGTAAATGTTTCAGACACTTGCTTTTGATGGTGGGTTTGAACATCTCTGGCCCACAGTAAGGACAGTGGTACAGCGAACAACATTCCTGGCATTTCTGAACCACTGGCTGCTGCTCTCCTCGCAAAATAGTTTTGTGTAGCTATCAAATGTAAAAATAATCATCACACAGTGGATAATAAATAAATATGAATTTCGTTTAAGTTTAAAACACAAATGATTTAGAATGATCATTAATGGGTTTTAAATAAAAGAAATTTCTGGCAAAAAAATGCTTGTTTGGACACAGATCTAACTGAAACTGCATCAATTCACACTACCAGCATGAACTGACTACTGACAATATGTGCAGACACAAACAATAATTAATTAAATTGTGGCAATTGATTTGCATCAACGTAGCAATCCATCAACAAGAAACTTTCTAACATAATGATCCTTTGAGAGGTTCCTCCAGTCAGAGACCGAGCAGCAGGTCTGCAGCTGGACGCGTCCTGCCGCTGTTGCTAACTGTCACTCACCTATAAACTTATTTAGTTTTCGTTCATAGATATGTCTTTATTGAAATATAAGTCTGATATACATGTACAATCTAAATTTGAGTTTACCTCTGTGTATTGACTTGAATGGCTGAACATTTTGACTAAAATTGTCATCTGCTAGCTGCCCGAGTTATGTTTTGACCGTAATCACGCGAGAGTTTAAGAAATTAGAGACGGAGCATAACTTTCAAAATAAGAGTCACAACATAATAGTCTTGAAATATATCGCGCAACTGGATAATAATTTTAAAGTACTACTACTAAATGGTAAGATTTTACAATAAAGTTGTACTTTTTACTACCATTGTTATTTTTCTTACTATTGTTTGGTTACAAGCATTCGTCCAAATATCTTTCTGTTCAACCAAACAAAAACATTTATACAGATTTGGAACAACTAAAAGGTGAGTAAATACAATTTTAATTCTAAGGTGAACTATTACTTTAATTACATACAAAATGTATTTAAAAACATTTTTATATATCAAAACTAGGTTAAAACTTGTAACGCAGTTGTAATGATAACACTTCCCTTATTACTTTTTTATTGAACATTTTTATATATCAAAACTAGGTTAAAACTTGTAACGCAGTTGTAATGATAACACTTCCCTTATTACTTGTTTTATTGAACATTTTTATATATCAAAACTAGGTTAAAACTTGTAACGCAGTTGTAATAACACCACTTCCCTTATTACTTGTTTTATTGAGCCACAACATCACATACAAAAACATTTGTTTCTGTTAAGAAAGCTTCCAAATCTGATTTGAAGACAAATAATTACACCATTATCTTCCAAACATCCTGTTGCATCCAACACTTTCCATGATAATGTGACTTTCTGATATTTAGATTTTAAAAATGTACAAAACATGACCTTAGTCTGGTTCAGAATGGTAGCCAATATAACCACACAATTTTAGCAGCAGTGTTACAATGCAAATGATGGCACTGAGAGAAGTTTAAACAGAACTGTTTACAAAAACTCTGGCACTCTGTAGTCAATGATGTATTTGCATTGGTTTGCTTGAGATCATAGGTGCATCATGTCATTTCATTTATAAAATCCACATAGAAAAACTAGAAAGAATTTCCTAAATTTTTGCTGCAGAGTTGTAAAAAGTTGTAATGTTTTTGATAAAAAATATTTTTTTGTTTTTCACAAAAACACTTGATAATCAAGGAGGTAAAACAGGTTTTAACAGAAAAGCTGAATACAGCCTTACAATAGGTTGTTAAAGATACATTATTTCATGTTTCTTTAAATGTAGAATTCCTAGATTTCACATACTGTGATGTTAAATAAAAATACAACACACCGCATACACACGTGCACAGTCTTTCACACTCGCACACAGTCAGTCAAACATTCTTGTTGTCAAGTCTCAGGCTTGGCAGTTCATCTGTAACTTCAAGTGAACCGAGAGGGTTTGGAGGATGTAGTGTTCCTTTCTTTGTTGCTGCTTTATCTTCTTTGCCATCCTCACATCACATCAGCACGTTTGTCCCTCACTTTGTTCCTCAGTTTAGTCCTAGCTTTGAATGCAGCCGAGTTAAACAGATGCTGTGAAGAGAGACCAAATCTACATCAATGTGCACACAACCACAAAGATGCTACACTAATAAGCAACTTTACATAGAATACAGAGCTGCTGAAATTTGCATACATTTTCTTGATGAGTTCTAAGCTGAATATGACAAACTTCAAAATAAGTCTAACTGTGGTAACAACTTCATGTTTAAGATTACCCTCTCTGTGCGGGATATCTTGCTAGATTTGACAGCGGCATCCAGGATGAGGGGAGGTCCAAGTCCAAAAATATCCCTCAGCAGTGGATTGAACTACAAACACACATTTTACATATAAACAATATACTGCATATAGACGGAATACAAATCTATTTAATTGTTAAACTAATGTAAGCCATAGTAAAGTCATAACGTGCATTTGGTCCAACTAACCTGTAAATGGTGTCTGACTCCAGACACAAGCACCTCCTTAAAGGCATCATAAATCCTGCGACGCATCCAGCCATCAATGTAGATGGCCTCAATCCCAAACTGGATCTTTTCCTCTGTAAAATCATCATTCTAAAAACAAGATTTGTTTTTAATTTCTTTTCATGAAAAATATTGACAGCTATTATAGAAAATAAAGAGCTAGAGTGTGGTCACTATGAGGTCTTATGAGGTTTGTTGTTTATGTACCTCAATGTAGTTCAGCACCTCTCTGAAGATGGACCGCTGTTTTCTCCGGTCGTTTTTAGCACGATGCTTATTTCCATCAGTTGCTAGACTCTTCAGACTGTCGCACAATGCATCACAGTCCTCGTACTCAAACTCCTACACAACAGACAACATACACACTGTTCTCATCTCATCTTTCACAATTAAACATTACACAGTCTTAACACTCAATCCTATTACACAACACACCTGATCGATGTCACGTCCGAGTTCATAGAGCAAAGCGATGGTCTCCCCCACAGCAATCCTGAAGTTCACCTCGCTGCTCTCTAAACACGCATGTAGACGTGGCAAGTGACTGAAAAAGAAAGATTGTATTACAGACATATAAAGCTATCTGTATCGCATCTGGGAGTTGTCAACGCTCTTTGTAATGAAGGCATTAACCAAAACACATTGAAGCCATTATTGTAAAGGCTTTTTAATTCATCATCTTGGATTTCAGTCTTGCTTGAGATTATCTTGCAAAGTCATCCCAAAACAAAGCTTGGGTACAGACTGTTGACTGTGTACACACAAGAGTGCATGTGACAGACTCACTGACTGAGAATACTGTTGATGCGTGACGCAGGGCAGACAGTGCAGAGCAGTGCCCAGGACTGCAGGGCGGCGCTGTGGAGAGCAGGGGTTCCAGCTTTAACCGAAGGCAGCGAGCCATCACCCAAAGGATACGCACCCAAAAACACGCTCTCCAAATGTCCAATAGATTTTAAAAGGTCCTGAAAGAATTTAAAGTTGGCTTTAGAGCACATGGATGAAAAAATTATTAAATATTCATATGCAGTTTACAAAATGCTTTGGATTTGTCCAGTTAACACAAGTGATCGTACCTCTGCGTCATCCGAGGCCGACACATAGCAGCACATACCCAGAGCTCGAGCACACTAATAAAACATAGAACATTTTTAATTATTTTCAATGTTAGGAACTGAATATAAAGCAAGCATAACAACATATTTTGGATATCACTGACACTCTGTCGTGCTGATAGGCTTGCACAGCTGTCAATCAGGATGGAGCTGAGGATGGGGCGGAGAATCTTAAAGCCCTCCTCACCTTCAACTCCGCCCCCGAGTTGCACGCACAGAAGAGCACATACTGTAGCAGCAGCGGTCTGCTCATCTCCTCCACCTAGAAAAAAAACATGACATTAAAGTTGAATGTTGAAATGAGTTGAAGCATCCCAATCAACCTGAATTCACCATATATCCTAATGCCCACCTTTCTTTAAACTTCTCTCCAGACAGTCACTGATGGTAAAACGTCTCTCCAGTAAGAAGTCGTCCAGTACTCTGGAGGAAAACGCCAAGCGCAGACTTTCTAATGCAGCCATACGTGTCTTAGCACTGAAACACAAAGAGACATGTCAACAAAACTACAGAATAAGAGCTAGTCGTAACTTACAAATGTTCTTTTGTTTTTTAATATTACTTGCACAACTATATAACTAGAAAGCGCTTTGCCTTTGTAATAGGCAGTGATATATATATATGCATTTTAGGGGTGTGTGTTGATACCTTTTGTCCATTAGATTGTCGATGCATTGCTTGAGTTTGTCTTCAGTTTCCTCCTGAGCAGTTTGTTCATCTACCACCTCACCTGCACAGTCCAACATAGATTTTATTATCTTCCCCACTGTGCACTATAGGTGTGCATCAGTATTTGTACACATGTGTGAATGTGTACCTGAGCCCTCCTCCAGGACTGATGCGCTTTCACTGGCACTGCTGTAGTGACTGAGCACATCAGATGCTAAATCATCATCACTCACTCCAGACTCACCTCTCACCCCATTTTTCCCTAAGACAGAAAGAAAGATACAGGATAAAGAGATGCAGAGACTGAACACGGGGTTAGTTTAACTGTTTAAATATATGAATGAAGCTCAACATAACAGATGAGAAGGTTTTTAATGTGAAGGCAATGGATGTGTGTGTTAGTGAGAGATGACGTGTATTTCAGCTGTCCACACAGATCATGTACCTCGACCTTCTGCTTAAAGTCACTTTAGTACTCAGAGATAACAAACATGCATGCGGCGTTGCAAAACAGTGACTAACGTTTAGACCATCTACAGCATTTCCCATTGAATTTAAATAGAACTTTAATGTGTTAATATAGGAAACTAAGTCGAAAAATGTAAGTAGCACAAGAACATTTGTAGTAATAGCCAAAAATACATTGTAGCCTATGGGGCAAAATTGTCGATTTTTCTTTTATGCCAAAAATCACTAGGATATTAAGTAAAGATCATGTTCCATGAAGATATTTTATAAATTTCCTATCGTAAATATATCAAAACTTAATTTTTTATTATCAATGTTTAGATTTTTTTACACCCTCAGATTCCAGAGTTTAAAAGAGTTATATTTTGGCCAAATATTGTCCATTTGTATTTTGATCTTTAAATCTAGGCAAGAGTCAAAACAATGCAAAACCACAATAGACGTGTGACCTGTTTAAATCAATTATGATCTCTCTGTCTGCACTGATCCACTCGACTGAATCATATCTCTTTAGTTAATAAATTCAATCTTCTGGTAGGTTATGTAGTTTACAATCTGGAATAGAGTCAATCAAATCACTAGAATCTCAAAGCTTTTTTTCTGGATTTGATTTTTAATCAAACATTATATGTTAGTTTAATGTATTCTGACCCCTCATTTACACCGCACGCGTGTGCGCGGCACGTTTCAAAAGCGTCCCAGATAGGCACCTAGTCTATTTTTTACGGATGCCACATCCAAACCGTACAGCAAATGCAAAATAAAAGTTTAAATAATCATGTCGTATTTTACGGTCACATATCTTTGGCAAGAGGCCGGAAATGGACGACAAGCGAGTCATCCTAGAAATCACAGGCAAATCCCATGGTGATAGCGCTGCGCTTCTGAGCCGCTTCTGGTGTGAGTTGGCACCACATGGAGAACGTAACAAAACCTCTTTGTAGCCGTAAGACGCCGCACATGCGTGCAGTGTAAATGAAGGGTTAGTTGATTTTCATAACTGGTTTACTTAAAATATTCCACAACAATGATATACAGATGGAATCTGAGGCTCGTCTGCTACAACAGCATAAATGATTCTAAATAAATGAAGAACAAATTGTGTATTTTAAAACTAGCATTGTAACAGCCCAAGAGAATTTGTTGTGGGCAGTTCAACGTCTGAAATAACACATGCATCAGCATGCCAGGATATTGGTTCAACTGTGATAAGATGGGAAGCAGGAGTGCATTTAGCATAAGAGATGTATGAAACATGTAGTATGGACGGGTGAGGAATCGATGAAAACAAATCTGAGACAATATACATTTAAAATGTTCAAATATTTTGACTTGAGCTCCAGAACTGTCCAGAAGCTGTCACTAAATAAAGACTGAAGTGAACATCTGACATGATATCAGGTTTAATACATCTGCTTTCATGGGGAAGTGGAAGTGATGGATGCTTCTGGGGAAGTTTGGTTCTCTCAAGTCATTGATGAAAAACCAGACAAACACAGAAACGGGAAATGGGACCAAGCAGGTATGAATGGATATTCACATGCAGCTCTCTTTAATATAAAACAGTTTTGATGGGATGAGAGGCATGAGGTTAGATTTAGGATGCCACAGGTCACGCTACCTGAACGTGACAGGGCAGTCTTTGACAACTGCAGCTGAAGCACTTCCTGTCGAAATGAACCTGCTCACAAAGAACAGGAAAAAGACACAATATAAATGACTATTTTATGGTGTTTAGGCATCCTTTTTGAAGATCAAAAGCATCAATCCCCATTCATTTTATTTGCACTGACCAGCAGTTTCATATTCAAAATTTCTCCTTTTGTGGTCCAAACTTATATGAATTACTCACTGCAAACTGTGGGGAAAGGTCAGTCGACAACAAATGCTACTACACATGAACCAAAATAATTTGTAATCTTCATTCAGAAGCAAAAAATGTGACAGGCAACTAGACTCATCAAAAAAAATGTTTCAGCACGTGCAGCTGTCAATTCTGCCACATAGATTTGGCCATGCCTGCATTTACCAGATGACGTCACACAGCTTTTATCAAGGACAGGATCTGGTTGTTTGACTGGCTCTGCTCTGGGAACGCTGCATGTGACGAGCACTAACTATTTACCACGAGAACTTAACTGGCCGTGGAACCGTGGAAGAATAGCCTTTTCAACACAATGAAACATCCATTTGAGCGTAAAGCACGTTTACTTGGTGTAGGGTGAACTAAAGAAGGCCTCACTTCTGTCGTCGTGACGCTTAAGCTAAATATACCCGGCTGGCGAGCTTCATCTTTCATGCTGTAACGTTAGGCTGAACTGTGACAGTCAATCACTTTTCTTCTATCCGTACTCTTTATTGATGTTGCCATCTAGTATATAACATTATAAACACTATAACATTATAGCGTACTTTATTATAAACAATGAAAGTATTTTAAGACGAATGGCCCTTTAAATAAAGTCAGCGTGAAACTTGCTGGGTTTAGAGCCACAACAGCAAGTAGACATGTGGCAACATAAAGCATGAAACAATATCACATTTAGTTATTTTAAATCGCTCTGTTTCGCTTTTTCACGCCTTTAAACTAGAAGGGAAGTAAAACAAGTAAAAACGACTGCGTGACTAGTTAATCGTTTCATTTAAGCATGACAAAACACGGCTCAAAAGACATCATCTGTTTTACATTTAAGATATAACACGACGGTGTAATCGAACTGTCTAGAGATTGTAATACTTAACAGATGTTGTTGTAAAGCTGTAGTCATCTGTTTAACTTACACTGTATGAAATGACAGAGGTTAAACTCACCTTTACTTGAACCACTACCGCCGCGTTTCCCTTTTTTGTTCCGTGGCATGCTGACAGGCTAACGTTCCACACTTTAAACTCCAGCAGCAAAGCTCAAAAGACGCTAATTTTATAGAAGAATAGTTTGTGGTCAGAACCTTGTCAACAATCTTTGCCGAGATATCTATCCCAGAGCATCAAAACACTGGTCTGTGCAGCTTGGCCCCACGTTTAAGCACCGCAAATGTAAGGTGCACCTCGCCTCAAAACAAAAAGCTTCCAATTCTTACGAGTTTTTGGTTGGTATTATCTATGATTGTCCCCAGGTAACCGATATCTAATGCCAGGTTGTGATGGTAATTGTTTTTGGAAATGTTTGGAAAGGAGTATCGTGCACGTTGCTGCTCCAGATTCCACCATCTTCCCTCGGTAACGGCTCGCACACCCGGCACGCTCCACCTCTCCGTTTTGCCAGCCTCGTGGCCGTTTTGGGTAGTGTAGTTCTCTGTGGGGCTTCCGGTTGAGGGCCGCAACAAGAGCACGAGGATTAAGAACTACAATTCCCAGGATAACAGCGTAATAATCAGCTGTTCAGAAATGTTTGGATTGCACAGTCGGCAAAAAAGTTACAACTTTAACTTTTTCACATAAGAAACTATGATAATTACTTTAGATAATAATCCGTTAAGTTTAGCGAGTTTTTGAAGGTGAATACTAGATTTAGTGCGATTAGTATTTAGTGTGACGCATAATACGTGTCCGTCTGGTTTAAATTTTAATATCTTACACATAAATGCACATAAAAACATTTTTTTTAAATGCACTGAATGCAAATATTGTAAATATTTCTGACTTTATTGCTCATCATTCGGAAATTACAAAAACAAACAATACTAAAAAACACTGTTAGGTATAAATTACTATATATTAGTAAAATTTACCTATTTAAAAAAAAAAACTACCAGTCAGGTAAAGATTTATAAAAGGATATAAAAATGATTTAATCAAGTACCAAAAAGAAACAATTGATATTTTCTTACAGAAAGACTTTACAGTGATAAGTT
The DNA here is from genome assembly GCA_026939265.1 of Oreonectes daqikongensis. Taxonomy (NCBI): domain Eukaryota; kingdom Metazoa; phylum Chordata; class Actinopteri; order Cypriniformes; family Nemacheilidae; genus Oreonectes; species Oreonectes daqikongensis. Next base: position 377,394 of record JAOTQM010000112.1, on the reverse strand, counting down.
AAAGATGGTGACAATTATTATTTAAACATTATAAGCTACAAATAAAGGGGTCACTTTTTAAATTATATAATTCATCTCATTTAGATTAATTCTGTTAATTGTATTATTGCCACACATACAGCGCTAAAAATAAAAAGGCCACACAATGAATTAGGTATGTGGTGGAAAAAAACTCCAGTAGTGGTTAAAACAGATGTCACCTTCCCACACCCACACAAATAAACATGTGCAAAAGCTCTATGTTAATGTGCAAAGATAATACAAATCTAACCCACACACACAAACAGCAATCGGTCAAATATCACTTCCACTTTATCAGTTTAAATTTCTGATTTTACCATATGGAAGTTTCACAGAATGTAAACATTTCTGGAATATAATATTCTTTTAGTTATAGCACATGTAACTGTTGTGCAGCTGTATGGAATGTTGATATATTACTTTTGCATCTGTCATTTTGGTTTGGTAATCCATTGACTTTCACCCCCTAGATGGTTTAAGCAGTTTATAGTGTGTATGTCTACTGCCCTGTGTAGTACTTGGTAGGCACAAATGGCATCTTGCTGACCACAGCGGGTATTGCTTTTTTCCTCACTTCCACCTGGATTGGTGTACCCACTTTACTGAAGCCAGCTTCCACATAGCCCATGGCAATGTTTTGTTTCAGGCAGGGGGAGGGGCATCCACTGGTGACCTCACCTAAAACAAAATGGGTGGAAAATTGTTAAGAGGAAAAATGGGGTGGTGCTCAAGAACTGGGACTAATAATACCAGCTGAGCTACAATGCTGATTCAAGGTTGATTGACTTGAGCTTTTGTTGTATAGAAGAATCAAAGCTATTACACAATTTTCAATATTTAAGGTTCTCCTAGGATTTAAGGATTCCTTAAATTTCCAGCCATTGTGAAAGTATTAGTACCTATAACCCGGCCGTCAGAGGACAGTATGGGTGTGTGTTGTCTGACGGGCGGTCCCGTAGAAATCACTCCCACTCTCTTTCTCGGAGTCTTTGCCTTTATTTGTGGAACAATGATGTCAGCACCAGGGAAATCTCGTGCCTGCCGACGACGTTTACCTTAACACAAAATCATAAATGGATAGACACACAATACGGTTTCAAGGAAAATTACAGAAAACATAGATGTTATATAGGTCTTTATGCACCTATTGTCCAGACAAGAGTTGCTTCCACAGGTGTGGTGGTCTCGTCAATGTCATTGCCATAGAGACAAAGCCCTGCCTCCAGCCTCAGACTGTCTCTGGCACCGAGACCGGCGAGTTTAACTTCACTGTCGGCTAAGAGCTTTTCGGTGAGTGAAACAACATCTGCACCTGGTACCGATATCTGTATACACACACAGAGCATCTCAGAAATATCACACGGTTGGTTTAACTCAGAGCAAGTACTCGCACATATGTTTTAAAATAACATACTTTTATACCAGAGTATAGTTTATAATATCTACATGTTTTATTTGCACTATGATCCAGAATTGCATTTTAAATTGTCGAGCTAGATACAAATGACATCATTTACACACCTCAACTCCATCTTCCCCTGTATATCCACAGCGTGTGATCCTGCAGCCCTGAATGCCAAACACTGGGGTCAAAACACTGGTCATAAAGGTCAACTTACTAAGGTCATCACGCACACCTTTTTGCAGAACCCGAGCCATTGATGGACCTGCATACACATTATTAAACACATACACAATCAAATACAAGAAAATGTATTAAGTACTACTGTGGGTTGTATTATCACAAAGTATATCACAGACCTCTAATGTGCATAATGCATACTGTATATACACAATGTGTGATTGACTTACCCTGCAGAGCAATCAAACTTTCTTCCATAAACTCCAAATGTACATCATGACCTGCTGATTTAAACTCGTGCAGTCTGGCCTATAAACCAAACACACAAACTGATACAAACGGAATTTGATTCTGACAACAGTCTTTAGTTGACAGAAATATCAGTTTTGGACGCCCCCTTGTGGCATCTAAGGTAATACTGACTTGTATCACAGAAAAGGAGCTTATTTTGCAATCTCTGCATTACACATATTATTCATTTTTATACCACAACCGGCCAATGCAAATCCAGATGTTTACAAACATAAGCATCATTACAGAACTGTTACTGACCAGCATATGAGCAGAGTCTTTGTCTGCACAACCAGCATTGGAGACAACGTACAGGTACCCCTGATCCGTCTTGGTCACAATAAGATCGTCCATAATTCCTCCCTTGATGTTTGTAAAGAGGGAGAGAGTACCCTTGGAAAAGAACACAAAGATTGTTTTAAAAGCAAAGCTTCAAGGATAAAGAACAGAGGCAGTTTTTACAGTGCATTTTAAAACAATGTATTTTAATGAAGAAAGGAAAATGAATAATTTATTTATGAGCTTGATATCTCCCTAATATTTCAACATCTCTGATTTTACGAAGATAAATATTTTGGATGGTGCAGGTCAGGAAAACAATGCCTCTAGTTAAGTATCAGACTCTCACACAAACAGGACATATTCTGGACTTTCTGTGTATGTCTTACCTGGTTGTCTTTTAATTCAGCAATGTCTCCAACAATCATAGACTCCATAAACTTCACTCTGTCTTTTCCATAGACTTTAGTCTGATGAGAAAACAACAAATATTTAAACTTACAGCTCAGATCAACAAGCTCACTGAAACATTTGACACTACAGCCTGATAATACTGAGTAACCAATATAAAGTCACCAAGTGGAATTTAAAGGGACAGTCCACCAAAAATGAAAATTCTGTCATTATTTACTGAAATCTGTGTAAATTTCTTTGTTCTGATAAACACAAAGTAAGAATGTCAGTAACAGATCTCATCCCCCATTTACTGTCATAGTAGAAAAAATAAATACTATAGGTGTCAATGGGGCATGAGATCTGTTTGGTTACTGACATTCTTACAAATTTCTTAATCTGTCTTTAGCAAAACAAAGAAATTTGGAACAACCTGAGGGTGAGTAAATAATGACAAAATCTTCCTTTTTGGGTGGACTGTCCCTTTAAAAGTCTGTACAAAATGTTTGTACAAAACAGATAAAAATAAACGTATTTGCAAATATATTTGTCTCTTTTTCACTCAATAGTAACTACATTACTGTATAAGGCAGAAAGATCAAAAGTGCACACACTGACCTGCAGCATATGACTGACATCAAAGATGGAGCAGTGCTCACGTGTGTGCATGTGGGAGGTTATGTGGCTGTCTTTGTACTGCACTGGCATACTCCATCCCGCAAACTCCACCATCTTACCACCCTGAGCCTTGTGGAAGTCATGCAACTGGGTCTTCTTCATTACCACCTACATAAAGAGAGAGTTTGCAATGCAAATGAAACCTCTCGTCATATGAAGCTGTATAAAAGTACATATTTCATAATACCATATTATTACATTGCAAGGTTTAATTATACCAATACTCAATGAATCTAACTGTACTATGACCTTTGACCTCCTATCTATCAGCCTTCCCACTGTCACCTCACATAAATAGACCACGTTAGATATTTACAGTTTATGAAACCAGTCCAAAGTCAACCAAGTAGTGTGTGTGTGTGTGTGTGTGTGTGTGTGTGTGTGTGGAGAGAGAGAGAAAGAAAGAGTGAGTGGGAGAGAGGGACTTTACGGATGGACGCTCTCGTGCTGTTAAAATGTCCTCATGTGGATGAGCTCGAGCGAAATGATGCAGTGTTTTTCGTGCATGAACGGCACTCTGAGCCCCATAATACAGCATCAACACGACTGCTATAATTCTAAGCTTTTTTATATTTTTAATACGATCAAAGTCTTAAAGAGTCAAGTGCAAGCATTCCTTCAAGGAAAAAGTACTTTAAGAAACACATTTTAAAGTTTTGCTAAACGATTTAAGGGCGGTTTAATAGCCAATACAGTTTGTGATTCCAGTTCCGTGTACCTCTGTTGAAGCTTGCCTCTCCTGCCGCCCCGTTACACCGAGCCCGACAGCCCGCGTGCTTTCTCTTAACACTCGATGTCCGAGTCCGTTTGCAAAAACCCGCGCAAGCATCGTTGCCTCTAATCCAGTTTCAGCCCCAGCTCGCAGTTAAAATGCAGTATAGCGGATGAAAGCACATTAAATCCGTGCTCGTCCGTCAGCTCGTTTGAACTTGTAATTCTGCTTTCCTTGCAAAACAAGGATTCAGAGAACTCTGGGAAATGTAGTAGGAATGCCTTACCTTCACGTGCTTTTGAGAAATTCCCGCACACTTTCTAACTCAACGGAAGCATCCAAATCCAATAAAATAAAAAACCGTGGCGCAAGCACTTTTAAAGAATCGATAACTGTTACCCAAAACCGAATGTACATGTTAATCGTTTTAGTTCGTAATACAATAGGTTTTGATATCGTTATCATTTTTAAAAATATACAAAAAAGCACGTTAACAAAAAAGTTTAGATTTTTTTTATACTAATACTATACTAATAATATGCATGTATTGAATGATTGTTTAGCCTAAAATCTATAAATAAGCAGTGCTTCTCGTCCATGAGGCTGCAGCTATTTTAGGTGTGGGGATTTTGAGCTGTGTTTGGGGGTGGCGGTGCCAGTCGGACGAGACGGACTCGGATCGTTTCAGACTTTATGAAATAACCATCGTCAACTAACTCTTTTCTTAGATGAACGGGTTTAAGGTTTGTTTGTCAACAACACGACCACAAACAGACGTCGTTTAACGAAGACACCATCTGAGAGGGTAAGTGTAAACAAAGAGATACCAACGGTTTGCCAAGTTAAAATTGATACTAAGAAAATTTTAGTTGGTGTCAATATGTATCAGGGACAAAGTAGATAAATATGTCTAGATCCACGTAGGTTACCTGTTATTGTTCCTTAATGGAATAGAAGTCTTCCAAATATTATCCCACGAAGCAAACCGTGTATAAGCTGTATTGCTTCTATACTGCCTGAGTCTTGGCACCTGTTTGTTTGACATTAACATCAATAACATTCTTGCATTTGTTAGACTTTTTTACATGCTGTCATTCAAACATGTTGTCATCACCTTATACAAACATAAATGTTGTTTTCTTTTATTTTAAGTGGTGGGAGTGATCATGAAGTCCACTCCTCCTCCTCCAGCATTTGTTCGTGTTAGTGACCGAGACCTGACAGAGATTGAGCTCCATTCAGTGGAGTCTATCAGTGACCTGCACCGCACACACTCGGAGCAGCACTGCAAAGGTATTTCACTATATTAGAAATGTACTTCAAATGTACTAGATGGCGTTCATGATTTTAAAATCTGCAGTGGGATCATCACTTTCCTTCTAAAACCTTGTATGTCCAAATTCACTGTTTTCCAGGAAATGGAAAAAACACTATACTTTTTAAATGATTACATACTGTGTTGTCAAAGTTTTTAATACTTTATGTTGGTTAGATATTTGCAAAACCCAGTGAAAAACATAAAGGGTGACTATTACTAATAATAATGATTTTATAAAAATCACGAAATATGAAGATACAAGGTTTCAGAAGCACAGCAGCAGTACGTAACTCAAAGCTCCATCTCACTTACAGGTGTTCTACCACCCCGTCCACCACGTCCCTCCACCAATGGTACCCTCCAGATGCAAGACAGGATAGTTGTTTGTCAAACTGGGCAGCCTGCAAGAAGGCCCTGTGTGAGCAGACTAAAGGAAATTTGCACTTCCATTAGGTGGCGCTATTTTTTAGCATGTGCAGCCATCATCGTATTCTTCCTCACGCTCATTCTTATCTTCGCTTTTTTAGGTAAGATCTGTACTTCTCTCCATTCATTTTCATAAAGGTGTTGATCAAAATCAATTTAAACAACATTTTGTTTCTGGTTACTAACCTTCAGTCCATCAGAGCAATGCCTTACAAACGCTCTTGGAGATGGTGAAACAGAAACAGGAAACATCTGAGAAAATTTCCCAACTCTTACAAGGGCTACCAAAGCTGCTCTTTAACCTCACCGCAGTGGCCAATGAGCAGCGACCGTGACAACATACCACACGAACCCACAGCAGACAATACTGAGAGAAAAACACTGGTAATGACTGAGAACATCATTAACACATCATTTTCTATCAGTGGCATTCACTAGTCTACAACTTTTTTCAAAAACATTTACTTGTGCTATGTAGTAAAAAAATCCACTAGTTTTATGGTACATTATAGAATCATACGTCTTTTGTCAACTTGTAAATGATAAAATAAAACAACAGAGGACAATATGGAAAGTAAATGCATAAAACCTGTACAAGACTGTATTTTGTCTTAACTGCAACAAACATTTCATATAAAACACTTTTGATCAGTTATGTTTTTTAAAGGTTTTATATCTAAAATGTCTCATTGTGTGTTGCATGAAGAAGTTGTAAGATCTAATTCAACTGGTATCTTACCATGCACCCTTGTTCAATGGCATCCAAAATCAACACCGTGGGACTAAATGACTGACACAAGATTGTTAAAGTGAAATACAAACAGAAGTTTTGAGAACATATCCAAGCAACTGTGTCACTCATTATCACTTCTTGTAAAACCTTTGGTCATAATTTGGTAGTTCCTTGCAGGTGTTTTACGTGTTTAAGTGGACTGTGGTGAGCTCTTTTGAGTGATTAAATATTGCAGAATTAATATGTATATATGTATATTATTACACAGAGCATGACTATTAAAAATTACAACATGCTTTGCACTTGTTGTGGGGCTTCAATGCAACTGAACTATTTACTTTTTAATGGAGGTTTTCGGTCTTATTGTGAACGATTTATTGGCACACATTATTCCAAATCAAAATATTCTGTGTCTTCTAGCTTTCATCATAAAATAATTTTCCTTTTTCAATTTAAACACTTAGGCAATTTGGCAATGACAACTAGCTGTTTAGTTATTGTTTCAACAAACTCTCATTCAGCGTAGACTCTTTCCAGTTGTCAACATTCAATCCTCACTGTCAATAAATTTCCAGGTTTACTCTGAAATATGTCATGTTACAGTAAGTAAAATGGCTTGTGAATCGGGTTTCACACTGATTCATTTGCTCATTCTTGTTTGTCACACTGCTGCCCACTCCATCCTTCATAACACACACACTTAAACTTTGTTCTCATGTCGCCGAGAACATCAGCTTCATAATTGCCATGAAGAGGTATCATGTAACCCGAGTGAGAGTCCTGTCGAGCACAACGTCCTTGGCCATTACACAGTCTCTTGCTGCAGTTCATCACACCAGCCTGCAGGGCGGCAACATACTCTCCTAATACTGAATGTAGGTACTCGTGCAGGAGAGTACATTGGTGCTAAAGAGAGATGAAAATATACTATAATTTGTGTGATCTGGCCTGTTGTGTATTTTAGTTTATAACACATAAGAGGCAAGATTATCCTGTAATGTATGTTCTTACGCACCTTTGAATTGGCAAAACTCAGCTCACCCCATAACACGACTCCAGCTGCGCCTAAAGCAGCGCTCTCACCCAGAGTGTGCTCCAAATCTGTCTGCAAATAAACACACACTATTGAGACAGTTTCAATAGTGGAATATAGAACTATTCCTTTACAATGGCCACAGGGGGCGCTATAACAGGTACTTGTGAAAATCACTTCTCTTTTAGTTCAACTAATTAAAAGATGCTAGGTTAGTTTGGCCAAACTAACTACCTTGCCAAAACCACATCTGGTTTAAAGACAATTTATTTGGTCAAGCACTTAGTGTGGTAAGAGATTGTGCTGGACATGAGCTTAATGTTAATCCACCTATTAAAATTTCTATTCTGTGTAGAGGACATAAACTGACTAATACATCATAAGACAAAAGCTCAAAGCAAACATCAAGTATCAAATTCTAACCTTTACAATGTGATACAGTGTGTAAGTGCTCCTATTATTGGGTAGAAAAGACCAAATATGTACCTGATTCAGGAACGTCAATGTGTGTGTGAATGCCACTCTGGCATAGGGAAAGACAGGGAGTGCTTTACTGCCAGGTGGATGTTGGGAGGCCACACGTAGGGCCTCTAGCACACGGTGTCTCACCATGAGTTGAGCATGTTTGTGTCCTGCTAGCTTATGCCACAAATAAATGCTTGGATAAAGGGCGGTGGACTGTTGCCATAGTAATGCCAGTCCATCATTTAGCTTCTCAGTGCCATTGTGGCACTGCCCCGTGTAGCCGCTCTCTCCTTGGCCATGGTTGTTGTAACAAGTAGGAAACCCATAGAACCCCCATAATCCCTTTGGGCAGAGGTGAACTCCGAGATGTAGAGTTTTTGACATAAATGTTGTTGCTGCTGATTCAAACTCTGCCTTTGCCTCTGATGTCACTTCCTCTTCTATCAACTCTGGATGTTTCCACCTGACAAGCTGCTTAGAAAATCTTCTATATATCATTCTGGTTCCGAAGTTCCACATCCATACGGGTTGCCACGCCTCCCAATCCAGCACAGCTAACCCACTGAATGTCTGTCTGAAGCTGTCATTGATCTGCACCTCGGCCAATGAAAGATGAGCTTTTAAGGACCCTGTTTGAGGTAGCCCACCATTAATCTTTGACCCTTTACGGGTGATGTAGGGGTAGAGGCCCAGACGGCGCTGATAAAATATGCTAATGTTGGGACCCAAAAATCTCTGCTCTGAGTTATGTATGATATTGTATTGGCGCAGTGGCAGAGAGACCCCATATCGCCTCTTGCACCGACCTGTAGGCATATTCCACATCACTGAAAAGCCACTCCTCTCAGCGACAGACTCATTCCCCGTCACTGTGTTTTGTGAAGGGCTGAGGGGAGATAAAATGGCTAAGATGAGGATGGAACGGAGTATAAAGAATCCAAAAAGCATGCCTATAAAATACAAACATACAGACTTGTGTTAAACATATCTGGGAAAAATGTATCTCGCAGCAATAATGTAAAAGTTAGTCTGTAACTGTTTCAATTGGTTACAGTACCGGTGTGTACGATTAAGGAGGATCTATTGACAGAAATGCAATATAATACACATAACTATGTCTTTAGAGGTGTTATACAGACCTTACATAGAATGAGCTATTTCTATCAACATACACCACAGATTCCCTTACATAGAATTCGCCATGTTGCACCGCCATGTTTCTACAGTATCCCTAAACGGACAAACTGCTCTACAGAGCGCATTTCGTAAATACGTTTCTCCTTCGGCAAAACAGGTGCCGACATCTTAGTCCTGTGTTAGCCACCATAGTGCTTCGAAAGGGAGGGTTGAGCGGTGGGTTGAGCCGTTGGTTGCAGTTCGCAACCTCACCACTACATTTTTACGGACTGTTCTTTTAATTAACAATGGGCACTAAGACTGTCTATATATAGGTGTAGTTGATGTACACTGTACCAAACAGCCTAACAGTCTCAGCGGTATCTTTAAAGGTTATGGCTAGAAGGGATACAGCTATGACCGCAAGTGGCACAAAATCTTACGAAATCTCGCCAGATGAGTGATGTTTTCATTTTAATCCATGCCTAAACCTAAAATCTCGCGGGATTTTGCCGTAGCTGTATCCCTTCTAGCCTTAGCCATCTTTAAACAGCATTTTGCTAATTATTATATAATATTTATTTGCAAGTAGCTTTAACACACACAAGTTAATGACCAAAAAATGAGACACTACATAGAATAATGTCACATAAACTTTACCCAGACGAAAAAATGGGGCACTCTTTTGTTCAAAATGCATCATTTGTTCACCCTCTTGTCATTATAAACCTATGGCAGAACACAGAAGAACATATTTTGAAGAATGTTTGTAAGCAAACAATGGCAGTACCCATTCACGTCTATTGTATGGACATAAAACCAATGCAAGTCAATAGGTCATTGTACAGTAATATAGGTTTGAAATGACAAGAGGATGAGTAAAAGATGACAGAATTTTCATTTTTAAAAATGAAACTCTCTTTAAGCATCAGGTAACCATGATACTCTTAAATGACAGAAACAATTGTGAAAAGTTAAAAAGTTTTTATTTTGACAAAATCGTTTTCAGTGACTTTTAAAATAAAAACGTAATAAGTTACAGTAAAACTTTGGTATTAAGGCACATACAGATTGTCACAGTATCAAGCAGGTTTACATGATCCTCTTGTCTATTAAACACTGTTTGTGTATCCCTGAATTATTTCGTTTTGAAAGGATGTATTTGTCTCAGATGTCCTTGTGCATCCAGAAGATGGCCAGACCTCTGTTGTCTGTGTATGGTGTTTGCTCCAGAGTCTGATTAACTGGAGTCCAAGACAAGGGAGGAGGAGGTGGAGGAGCAGAGGTGGTGGAAGGAGGGAGTGGTGGAGGAGCAGAGGTGGTGTGAGGGAGTGGTGGAGGAGCAGACGTGGTGTGAGGGAGTGGTGGAGGAGCAGAGGTGGTGTGAGGAGGGAGTGGTGGAGGAGCAGAGGTGGTGTGAGGAGGGAGTGGTGGAGGAGCAGAGGTGGTGTGAGGAGGGAGTGGTGGAGGAGCAGAGGTGGTGTGAGGAGGGAGTGGTGGAGGAGGAGGAGGTGCACAATTGTTTAACAACTTTGAGGGCAATTTATGACAATCACTCTTCTTTACTCCCTCATTCTCTCCTTCATTCTCTGCAGTCCTACAGAACTTGTGCAGCACCTCCATAGGCATGAACGAGGCCAGTGTCCCAACGCTCTGGACAGGTTTGGACAGCACAAACCCCATATGGGCATAAAAATGTTGCTTATCATGGGTGGTTAGGCACAATCGGGTGCATCCCCGCCCCTTGGCATATCGTTCTACACCTTCCATCAGGACGCGCCCGTATCCTTTCCCTCGCAGTGTGCTACACACCACAACCGATTCCACGAACAAGCTACGGCTTCCCAATACACGGGACAAACGGGCATGGCCAATTAGCTTTCCTTCTTGACTCCGCCTCTCCCCCTTCAGTAGGAGGAGACACACAGGGTAGTTGTGACTCGACTGGCGCAGGGAGTGAATTCGCGCTCCCATGCTGCGTTGCCATTGGGCATTGAGTAGCTCCGCGCACACTTCCACCAAGTCCCAGCGCTCGTGAAGAGGTTCGATTCGAATAACTGCGCAGCCGACATCGCCATCACACCTGTACACACGCCAAGGGTAGGAGTCAACATAGAGGTCAGTCAGTGTCGCTTTAAATACCACATGACTGAACAGCTATGGTGTTGTGTAGTTCTTAAAAAAAAATTGATTCGCATTTGCTGTGCAGATGTACAGAGAACAAATCCATACAGCACAAGAAGTGTAGCAGGGAAGTATGGAGAGTAGAGATGCATTTCGAAAAAAACAAAAATGATGAAATAACATGACACAAATTCTTTGCTGCAACAGTTGTCCGTTATTTTCAACACTTGCAGTTCAGTGCTCATCAAGACATCCTCATTTCATTTTTACAAGCAAATGCTAGATTCATGGATTTAAGAAAAATGAATTCTCAAACATGCTTTAGTACATACATTGTGAGTGACAAGTTTCTTTTATCACAACGTTAGACACAAGCAAAAACAATGCCAAAAGCTTATTTCACGAGTAAATTTCCTTTCAAAACACAGTAAAACAAATAAACACATTAGTTGTGATAAAAGATAAAATAGCAAAGGAAACTGTGGTTTGTATGTGTGACTGTTGTTTTTTTTTAATGTGTGATACTCTGGTATACTGAGTTGGCTGTATTCTGATGAGAAATTTAATGTAGGAAAAAACTGGTAATATCTAGATAATACTAAAGTTATATAAATAATTCAACAACTGTATGTTTTGTCTAAAAAAATTATTTCATGTTGTTCTTTTTCTACCTTGCTTACTTCAGCTTAATCCTCCTAGTAACATGGTCTTGTAAACTATCTGTACTGTTTAGCGTGTTGACAAAATGTTTTATACTCTCCTACTTGTAAATCGCTTTGGATAAAAGTGTCTGCCAAATGAATAAATGTAATGTTTAGACAAATACAATAAATGAGTATTAGTATCCCATCTTACACATGCATATGGGCAATTCCATGCAGAGGTCAACCTTACAATGAAAATGATTTCACCAATGATTTCACCATAAAGCATTTTTCTATAAGTTATGAAGAGTCAAGCCTTCTCCATTTGTTAGGTTTAATTGCTTCTGGTTTGTGCAGTTTCATTCACAGAATGTGTCCTTTTTAGAGAATGTGTCTTTGACACGTTTATTTCCCATTTTTAAAAAGAAAACTCATGCATTGACTAATATTTTTCAGACTCTATCAAAAGGCTTTTAGTAAAATATAAAACATATGGTTCAAAATATTCATAGTAAATACATTCTCTGATTCTCTGAGAGTGTATGTGTCAGGTTTTGACTGAAAATGTTACATCCATAATGCTGAAATCTCCCATATACTATAGTCAGATTAAACGTGACAACAGTACAAGACTAAGAACTCTGTTAAGCAACCCAAATAACCGTCACATTTATCACAATAAAACACACACACAAACACATCTGATAAAGTCACCAAAGATAAGTTTGTAATAGTGAAACAGCCTCACCTGTAGAGTTTAGAGACAGAGTTAAGTTTCAGACTAACCCTTCATGCAACTGAGGCTTAAAATCAGGAAACAAGATGCTTTAGGCGAAGATTAATGATAGAAAAGCTCCCTTTAACACTGACCTGGAATCGGTCTAGTCAGTTGTCATGTACCAGTTAGTGTTGTTTTTAATGAGAAAGAGGCTGGCTCGAGATTACTAATGAGGAAGCTGCTTTTAACAGCTTTTTAGTCTTGAGCAAGTGTGAAATGTTCTGGAGAAGTGTGGTCTTAACAGAAGTTAGAAGGTCTTAATATGGAGAAAAGTTCAGTCAGGCTATTGTGAACTGCATTATGACATATATACAAAGTGGATGATGCTTATATGCTTTAAGGTCAAAGCAAACGTACATTTTTCTAAGACATTTCTCATGCTGTCAGTAATGCACAGCCGAACAACGACAAATCGGTCATTCATTCGCCACAAGACGAGCAACTAACAGAAATGTGTTGATTTTACATGTCTGACCATGGCAAGAACGTGTTATATGATCATTACGTGGCTTGTCTCTTTAAAATAAATTAGCACCATGCAGGAACACATATAAACAACACGGCAATTCATAGAAGTCAATAACGTTAACGTCACATAAACGAACAACCACAGCAATAAGGCTCGGAGGAGCCGGTTTGCATGCTCGTTTGATTTAAGATAGTTAATAATTTGAGTAGCTATTACCGGCGATACCTACATGCTGATAAGTTTCAACAGATAGAGCAGCTGTCTTTGAAACTCCGTCTTCATCTAGTGGGCTCGTGAACCGGATCAAGCATCGTTAGGCGTGCTACTGCCACCTACCGAACATGTACAAACCAACATAAAGTTGTCAGGGGGTCAACATTTATTAAAATGCATTTTATATACAAAACCACAAAATGTTAAATTTGTGAAGTAAATTTCGTATTTATCAATATGAGATGGCATTTTTGTCACAAGGAAACCAGTAGAGAGGTCAACATTATGGTTTACCCAGAAAAAAATATGGAAATAAAATATACAAGAAAATAAAACCAGCATTATTTGTTGTGAAAAGGAATGGATATTTACCATTATTAACCCCACTTATACATTCATTAGAACCAAACATAATTATCCATTGACTGTTGAACATCCACTGCAAAAAAAACCTATAATTAGGGCATCACCACTTTTGTCAGGATTAATAACAGGAACCCCTTTCAGTGTACTACCCTTTACTAACAATCTCCCGATCAAATATTAGATAACTCCTTTCCTTGAAAAAACTCTCACCCACCCCCAAAATAAACGCAGACATCCTGATTTATCCAAAGTTTATTAAAAGAACAATCAGTAAATGCTGTAACTAGCCAACTCTCAGAGGTGATAACCAACTAACAACAACCAACTACAACCCTAAACAAAAATAAAATAACACTCCATTCCAAAACACTTTCATGGTGCCTCCGTTCCAAGGTTTACAAACGCAAAACTGATTTCTGACATTTAAATGGCACTGTTCCTGTAATTACAGACCGAACCTTTCGACACGTACACACGCACGCACACACATTCGCAACATAGAAGTCCCAACCGTTTACCAAAATGTCTGACTCATTCATAAAGGCTAAAGGGAAAATATGCACTAGATTCTGCCTCGCATCCTCCAATCCGTGGGGCGGTGTAACAGCGAGTCAACCTTCAACAAAATAATATGATAGTAATAATAATAATAATGATAATAATAGTAATACATTAATCAATACCACGTGGAGTTGAGAAGTGAGAAAAATCGGTCACTGTGGATACCACCAGGAAAAAACTTTTATGCACCAACAGCAGGGAAGAAAAGGGTCATATTCAAACAAGTGTTTATCAAAGCGTTGCATTATCATAAAATGCTCTAAAACTTTAAATTTTTGCGCTTTTTTGCATTTTTTTATTGAAAGATATCAACTTTTTGTTTAAACATAGATTTTTGTTTTTTTTCCTCATCTCTTTTCTTTGTTGTGACTGCAGATGACCATGATGAAGGCTGAGTCCTTGGCTGGGGATTTTTGGTGTAAGTAAATGTGTGTTGTGTGTACATGTCCTCTCCAGGCTGTGCTTGGTTCAGGGTCACAGCAGTTAGGTTGGTAATGCTTGTTCCATACCGAGCAGCTGACACAATGACAGTAGTGTGTGTGTGTGTGTGTGTGTGTGTGTGTGTGTGGTATGAATTTAAGTGTGTGTTGTTTGGAGTATGAGTGCGCATAAAAAGGAATGTGTGCCTACAAAATGTCTGAGTGTGTAACCTATGTGTTGTATTTTGTACGTGTATGTATGTGTAAGGCACGGCCAAGTCTGTGTCAGTCCCTCAGGTCTACGCTGGATCCAAACAGAGCCACCAGCTGCTCCTCATAGTGGGCGATGTTCCTCTTCATGATCTCTTTACAGGGCCCCAGCAAACGCTCGAAGGCTTGTATGTCTATCACTGCAACACACAACCACGCACGTCAGATATGCAACATCGCAAGCGTAACAAGCACTCTGCATGCAAAAGTATACTTAACAAACGTATAGACACAGACACACACTCACCCAAGCATTTGACATCCCCTATAGCGTAGGCTGAGGCAGCTCGTGCTTTATTGGTGACGAGAGCAAGTTCTCCAAAATACTGCCCTCGATGGCAGCGAGCGATCTCAACCTCAGCGTTATCCTGTCGGTCTGCTTTCGTCTGAGACAGAAATGCGTATTAAACCAGAATTTAAGAATTTAAAATGAATGACAACATTTCTGAATGAAGGAAAATGCAAGTCTGAACTTGTTATTTAACCGTTAACAAGGAGGTGAGACTTAACAGTGATGGAGAAAAGGATCAACAAAGACACTCACTTTACTTTTCATCATAATTTTCACTTCTCCAGACTCCACAATGTAGAAGCAATCGGCCTTATCGCCCTGAAAAAGCAGCAGCCCATAATAATAATGATTAATGATACAATAGCATCAGTCAAAGCTCTTATCTTCAGTCGTGCTCTATTATTAAAGTGCTAGAATTACACCTGCTGTGAGTGTGTGTGCTGGTTCATGTAGACATGATTCAGCTTCTGTAAGAGAGCTGAACCGAGAAAATTAAGACTCTCACCTGCACCACCCACAGACTCACTTACAATAAATCTGACATCTACATTTCCATGTGTATGTGGAAAAAGTATTAAGATACTAAAGCCACACTTACTGTTTAAATATTATTCAACTAATGTACATAATATAGATAAAATCCAAGTTAGTTGCAAACAAATTAATATAACCATTTCTAAAAATTCAGTGTGCTTGTGCTCCCTGCCTATATAAATACCACTATAGTTGTGTCCCAAATGACGTACTTTGCACTATGTACCCTACAATCTAGAGTATACATCTCGGAAGGGTATTGTTGTCTCAAATGGAGCACTTAACGGCCTAATTCTAACCAGAAATATAAGTGTTTCCCAGACGTAGGCAAATGACGTCAAACGCATAACAAATTGCACATCAATGTGTGTAAATGTGTGTAAATAAATAAATATACAGGTCACCTGCATAATGATCCTCTCTCCATCCTGAAATGATTTTACACCCAAGACATCAACGATCTTCATCCTCTCTGACAGCTACGAAAGAGATGTTAACACGGAGTCATTTTATCGCATTAATATTTTGATATCAACCTGTATGGTCATTTAGCCTGCTTATTGACTGGTTTGCAAATATTTATATTTATATATATATATATATATATATATATATATATATATATATTTATTTATGAGTACCGTTTTGTATACGTGACCCTGGATCAGGGTCTTAAGCACGGGTATATTTGTGGCAAAAGCCAACAAAACATCGTATGGGTCAAAATGATAGATTTTTCTTTTATGCCAAAAATCATTAGGATATTAATTTTACATTAATATCCTAATGATAAAAGATCATGTTCCATGAAGATATTTTGTAAATTTCCTACCGTAAATATATCAAAACTTTATTTTTGTGAGTAATATGCTATGCTAAGGATCTCATTTATACAACGATTTTCTCAGTATTTAGATTTTTTTTGCACCCTCAGATTCCAGGGTTATATATCAATCAATATTGTCCTATCCTAACAAACCATATATCAATAGAAAGCTTATTTATTCAGCTTTTAGATTATGTAAAAATCTCAATTTTGAAAAATTATATATATACATTTAGCAACCATGTTTTTATGATCATGATTTATTATCATTTGTATTACCATAGCTTAACTACATCATGGTTAAACTGTAATTAATGTAATGAAATACATGCACATTTCTGAAAATATGCACACAGGAGTTGATAAGATTTCGACTCTGATTCCGATTTTTGATTCCCAACCCTAGTTATATAGCTTTGCAATTCTGATACTTTTTCACAGAATGTGTAATAAACACATAGGGTAAATGAATAAATGTTTCTTTCACCTCTAGTGATTTGAGCAGAGGGATTGATTCAATGAAGATTTCATACATCCTTCTCTTCTTTGCATTATTCTTCACTATAAGCCTACGAAACGTTGCACGATCCTAAAACACATACACACAATTCAATTAAAAACTATGCACATATCATATCATATAAAAAAGTTAAATATAAACAAAAGTCTAGCAGTAAGAAGGTGTAACTGCAGTATTTCAGTTTTTAAACTGTATAGCCGCAAGGTGGCGCTGTGGTAGAGCAGTAAGTTTACTGTCAGTAGATTTGCTCTTTTACACACTCACCAGTCCCCACAGCGCTCCCTCCTCTTTAGCAATGATGGTTGCAGCACGTGGAGTGTTGTACATGAGGGCCAATTCTCCAAAACTGCCCTTATTGTTATACTGACCCACACAGCAGCCCACACCGTCCTTCTGTACCACAATGTCATACACGCCCCTGCAAACACAAACAAATGTACGGCATAAACACAACAAATAATTTGTAAAGATGTGGAATAGCAAGGTTATTTGATAAAATGGGGGAAGTAAATTTAGCATTGTTAAAATCATTCAATAGAGCAGTGGTTCTCACTATTTTTCTGTGACGTCTCTCTTGCAAAATTTGCTTTTTACTTATAGCACATTTAATTAAAGTACACACACACACCTCTCAATTACATAAAAGTTGTCTCCATCGTCTCCCTGGTCAATGACGTGATCTTGTGGCTGCACAAGAACCTCAAACATGGCGTCCAGCACCTCTGAAAACTGCTCCTGTCCCAGCAAGAGTGACACAGAGTGTGATGAGAGAATGTTTTTTTGTGTATATTTACATATAATATGAGATGAACAGACAGTTGACAAGTTGATGTGATCAGCCACGCAAGCGCACCAAACCTGTTTGACTGACACAACCTGGATGACGACAAACTGTTTACAGATTTACAGCCTTTAATATCTGTATGCTTACCTGATCGAGGGCCTTGAACAACAGTATGTCCTTGCAGGCCTCCTGTAATCGACAGCGCTGCTCGTCTGTTTTTGGATGTACGACTCTCGGCTCAGAGTCTTCCTCATCGTCATCGGGATTAAAGGCCTCCGCACATACTAAGAAATTTTTTATAAAAAAGTTTTGATTCAATCATAAAAAACTTTTAAAGCAAATAGTTAAATTGTAAAAAAATGTAAACAAAGACACAAAATAGGGTTCTAAAAAAAGTCTACTAAATTTGCTGCTTCATTTGCAAGTTTTCATTTTATTATTTATCGCAATTAATCGCATCCGGAATAAAAGTTTGAGTTTACATAATAAATGTCTGTGCAATGTGCATATTAATTTTGTATTTATAAACACTAAAACATACACATACATGTATATATGTTTTGGAAATGTTTCGTTTATATTTACTAATATTTGAAGTTATATACAAACGTTAATCAATTTTATATATAATAATTATACACAAACACACGTATATACATATATATAAATATATTATATAAAATTATATATTATATAAAAATGGATGCAATTAATCTTTTGACAAACAGCCCTAATAAAAATAATATATTTATTATAACATATTTGGGGTCCTTGGATTCATAAAGTCTAAAAACAGACCATAAACATCAGAAACACAATTTATGAAACCAAGGACTAAATTAAGTAGGACAGCAGGACATGGGAATGGAGCTTAAAGTTTTGTAATTCTGTGTTTAGAATAATGTCCTCCACAATTAACTTTGGGTTAAACAGGAAGTTAACATTCTTTATAGGTGGCACATCTGACTTTGTACGTTGAAAGAAGGGAATTTTACTGGAACACAATTGAAAGGGGAAAAAACTGTGAGCATACAGTCAGAGTGGCGACGTAATTACCATAAAACAAACTCAGAGAAAAATGACGGAAAGGCAGGGCACTTATCTGACACACACACATACACACACATACACTTTAAACCACATGATTAGTCCAATGACGTCAAAGAGAACTCACCCGACACTCTTCGGTTAAATCTGCTGGGGGGAGGAGCTACAAAGAGAAAAAGAGACAGAAGGAACAGAAGTTAATGAAGGTTTACATTCTCATGTTCACTTTGAGCTGTGGACCACAACTGAAGAACACACACACATAAACAAATACACATCGCTCAGACTATGTTAATGATCAAATTCAGTCTCAAAATCTCACATGTGCCCTACAGTAACTGTGTGGGTGTGTTAAATATTCGGTAAGGTCAGTCAAAGGCCTGTCCTACAGGCTGTACCAGTTTCAGGAGACTGCGATTGTGTGTGTGTGTGTGTGTGTGTGTGTGTGTGTGTGTGTGTGTGTGTGTGTGTGTGTAGATCACAGCTGAGTGCACCAGCACAACTGTCAGGAACTCAGCCTTGCAGGTCTGCACACCCCCTCCTCTCTCACTGTGCCGTTACAATCCATCAGCCCATTAACTCTTTGGTGTAAAACTAGCAATAAACTCCCTCATACACACACTCCCTTGTTAGTGAACCACAGACTTAATATCAGCCCTGCTCATCATATCTAATGGCTCTACGATAAACACACACAAGCGCACATAGTACATGTTTGTCTTCATTATGTGTCATATATTTAAACACACGTTGGCAGCATCAAATATTAAACACAGCATTATAATTTGCAGTACTGTGCGTGTACACCCAGATAAGGCGGCTTAATATACAGACGTGTTGAAAGAGTAATCAAATGGACAAGTGTGTGTGTGCCTGAGTGTGAAGTATTATGAGATGGGGTTCTTCAACCTCACGTGTAGGGGATATCAAGTGGCCAAAGTTGCCATGACAACAACATACAAGGAAGACCTCCTCATCACTATAACAACTATCCCCCCAAATACACGCCCACTCATGCTCTCTTGACAACTAGAGAGACGCACAGGAAAAGAGAACTGATGGCCATTTAAATGAGTGAGGATGTTGCTCGGCTTTGAATCATTTATGGTAGAAATTAGGTTTTTAGAATGGAGACAGTGAGTGAGAGAGTGCATTTTCCAACGCAACGCAAGTGGCGCTCGCCCATGCAGATGCTACTACCGGGATGCAAGGATGTTCTGAATGGTTGTATTCTGTCCCAACCCCTATGATATTCCAGTCCCTAGATATCATTCAGGTCCCTCCTTAAATTTAAGTCTATGGGATTGTTGTTCATTTATCCCCTAACAGGCAAAAAAGCCTGTTCACTGAAACACACTGTTTGAAAATTAATTCATGATCATAGCAAAAAAACGTTATGGGATGAGTTATGCTATGAAATGTAGTGCTTAAAGAGACAGTTCAACCATGAATACTAGAGATGCACCGATACTAAATTTCTCCACCAATAACCAAGTATTCAGAGTGATATCTCTATAGTTCGTGGTTATATTAACTCGCATTAACTGCATTTTTGCCGTAGATGCCATATTTACAAAATGCGCTCTGTAGAGCAGTTTGTCCTTTTAGAGCTACTGTAGAAACAACATGGTGAATTCCATGTAAGGGAGAAATAACTTATTCTAAGGTAATAAAAACATAATGGTTCATTATGTAAGGTATGTATATTATAGTGCATTTTTGTCAATAGATCCTCCTAAATATTACACACATTTTCAGAGCACAAATTCATTGCATTTTTTTTGATTGACAGGATATATCGGCCATGATCATCGGCTATCAGCCAATAGCACGAAAAATTGCTTTCATTGACTAAAACCAATTATTGGCCGATATATCGGTGCATCAGCAATATATTTTCATTTATTGGGTAAACTATCCCTTTAAGATTAGGATACTCTGCAAATCACTAGTTGAAATATATAACAGTATGCAATAGCAATATCGCTGCTTGTTTTGGCAAAAGCCCTTAAATATAAACAACAGTGAACTGTGAATTACAAAACGTAAGGGTTGTCTCGTCTTTTTATCTCCCTCTATGTGATTATTGATATCCCTGTGCACACACAGTCTTATCATTCACTCACTGCTGGCAAATATTAGCCAGAGACAGAGAGAGACAGAAAATGGTAATTCTAAAAGTAAACAGTGCATGTGTGTGAGATCTCTGTAATGGTACGGTTAAACTTGGTCTCTCTGACCCATAATGCACTGCTTATTGACTGAAAATGAGCCATTCAGCAACACATGGGGTGTTTGTGTTGTGTGAGCTGTACTTGTCATGTGAGAGTCAGCAACTAATCCACACTAAACGGGTGAAGAAATAATAGATTGCAATAACAAGATTGCAGAATCTAAAAGAAAATACACAAAAACATTTTAGAAACAAAAAAGTGCATTATCAAGAGTTGGCAAAGTTACGTCACGATTGCAGGCCCATATCATACTATTCAATCCTTATTACTGAATATATTAATATTGGGATTAAGTGGTCTGGCTGAAATATCACACAATCACTACCTCAAACACAAAACACCGGCATACACAGCACATGCAGAAAGCTGTATAGATGATTAATGAAACTTTTCGATAAACACACACAGATGTCCTCGCTTGTGTATTTTTCATGAGCATTTCGTGCTCCTCAGGGGTTTGTATTACAAGATCCCACTATCCTACAGAGCTTGCTGTGTTTTCTCTCTCTCCATCCTGCTGTAAGCAATCAATCTTGGTGTCTCTACATCCCCCCCTCACTCTCTTAAAACTTTGTCTGTTTCTGCTGTGCTCCATTTCTCTCTCTCTCCCTTTAGCCCATATAAGGCATTGTGAATCAGTCTAGCTCAGTGGTGTAGATTTAACCCTTTGCTGGTGAATGGAGGATTATTTACAAAGAATTCGAGATCTTGTTCACTTTTATTTACTCTTGGGTGTGAACACATTTTAGGTGTGTATGTGTGTATGATATGACCATTAGAGGCGAGGTCAGTTCTGGATCTGACAAGACAAGGCCATCCTTCTGTTAATCTGCAGGCTGGCTGGACAAGGTCACTGTCTGTTCTTTTAACTCCCCTCTGATTGGTTGATAAGGTATTACAGGCTGCTGGCCGAATCAAAACGTGCACCTGAGACTTCTCATTGGTCACGCACTTGTCCCAATGACTTCGTCTCCTCAGGCCACCTCCATTAAACAGACTGACCTGAACACGACTTATAAAGTTGCATTACAGTGCGTGTGTGTGTTGTCTCCAGAAGAAACATGCGGCGAGGGAAGGTCAGAAATGTTCCCCGCTATGTTGCCAACTAAGTGCCAAAAGAGTGGGAAAGAGAGAGGAAACTAAAGATTACAGTTAATAGGAGACTAAAATAGTGTAGGAAACAATGTAGATAATGCGCAGCATTTCCACATCCTGCCTAACCTTTGGCCTTACCCACGATGCCTTGAGAAGAGACAGCTCTGATGCTTTGCTTAGAGGACAAACAGATCTATGGTCACTAGCCTGAACATCTACAAGTACTTAAACTTAATTAAAATAACATGGCTATTCCCAAAATAAATTCAGTCTCAATCTACCAGGGTGCTGAGAAAACACTTTCTAAGCTTTTATGACCACACTACAATACCGCAGAAATCATTGTAATGGTTGGTGGGAAGATCAAGCGGGTCCAGGGATGAGTTGATAATTCTCTGCTGATAGACACGAGGAGGAGGAAGTGCCAAAGTCCAGATTCTTATCAGAACCCCTAACACAAAAGAATCATATATGTAGACACACCTGGCATACGAAACACACAAACTAAAAGTGTTAACTCGTTTTCTCTAACAGACAAACAGCTATTAAGTGTGTGTTTGCTCCTGAAAAGAAATCTAAGGGGGCCTAGTCAGTATAAGCTGGAAAAGCAATGCTCTGACTCTTAGTACCCTGTCAAGGCCATAAACACCTGCTCAGATAAGCGTTGAACCTGTTGGATAGGAAATATTCAAAACACACTCATATCAGGCCTCTGTAAAGCACAGAGAAGATCACCTAAAGTTTTATGCCTATGTTTTCACATATGTTCTAAAAGCACGTCTATGCAGCAGCTTACACGATCAGCGACCACATTGTGGTTAGGTAAATTAAGTTTCAATTAAGTATTCTTTGTTTGTGTTCTGCCTATAGTTTTTAACATGTGGGATGGTTCATTCTTTTTTACTTTTGTAATGCGACATGCAATGTGACAGACTCATGTTTCAAAAGGGAATTCAGTAACAATATTACATGTCGCATCAAGTCACAAATAACACTGACAAAAGACAACCCAGCAGTGACGAAGAGCACAAACAGGTTCTTCGACACACAGCTGGGGTACTGCAGGTGGTTATGCTGTGAGAAAAGACTCTGAGAATGTTAAAATTAATTGTTTTTCACTTTAACTTACACATTTAAAACAAACACTACTCTCCTTCCTGCAATGAACCCCAAACACACAAGCCCTGTCTAGAAAATACACATAAACCCTTAGAAAAGCTTTTGAGCCATTTTTTGTGTTCATGTCACATGTGTGATGTCATTAGGTTTGCCAAGATATCTTTGCAAGAGTTTTAGAAAAGGGCATGTGGCTGAATATACGGGACCAGTTCAATTCAATGGCTCAGTTTTCAGAAGTGAGCAAAAATGGCAAATAAACTATTTTCTACCCCAAACCAGCATGTGGTATAAAATCTAACTGAGCAACAAGTTTTTATATCTAAGCCTGGAGGAGCAGTCATGACCGTCAAAAAAATTCAGCATGATGCAATCCAAGCACTTCTTTGATGTTCAGATATCTGTTTAATTGTAAGATCATGGTGGGATGGTCTTTACAGAACATGTAAAGACGGCGCAACTATGCCCCAACATGCTCGGGATTCCTCTGCTCACTTAAGATCTGCTCTGGAAAAACACATCTGTCACGAAGAATCCATCCTGCTTTCCTCCCAAATCTCTTCTGTTCACCTATTTATGATGCTCATAATGTAATAAATTTGAATTCTAATCTAAATTCTCGAACTTTCCAACCAGGCTGAAATGAGGTAACTTTTGGCCATCTGTGATCTGACCACATCTGTGCGTTCCACACACACAGAGAGGGTAATAAGGCAAATAGGCCTCTATGTCTGAACCCTGAACAAAGACTGATGCACCTGCTTAAACCCAGCTCACTTACACAAACTGACAAAACATGCACTCTCTCAAACACACTAAACTTGACTTTCCCATATGGTTTAGTAAAAGAATTGAGAATCTGTCCGTAACTGTATTATTAGGTCACAATCAGGTAAACATGGAATATAAAATATCATAATCCACTCAGACACAAGGAGGTATTACATATTACACAACTTGATCAAATATGATTAAGTGATTTGGTCATATGTGATAATCCCTCCATTTCAACACCTCTTCTTAGTCTGTGCTCTGAATGCCTCTCTCTTCAGCCCAGATCAATATTTCTAAGAATTGTTTCTAACACAAATGCTGACCTGGCTTTAAAACCAACTGAAGTAATATCTCGCAGTGAATCCGCTTAGTTGCCGGTGCTCGATTCACGCCATGAACGCGCAGCTGCTCGCTGTGTACTACATGAAAGGGAAGGGGGTTTTCTTTGATGTGCGCGAGCGCAACTCTCTCCATTATGAAAAATCCCTGTTAGCATTCTCAATGGCCGCTCAGCATCATTCATACAACCACCCCATACAGCACGAATGCAGCCTACGCTGACAAACCTGATTACGAATTCAAAAAGCACATATTAATATTAAAATACAAATGAGCATCTATTAACTGTGGACAGCGAACGACCACCCATATTTGCATGCATCGCGGGTTTGATCTGCTGGAGACTGGGGATGCCTTGTGCAGGCTGCTTGTCGTCCTGTCAATCAACCCGCGTGGATAGGAGCTCTAGTGAGCACCATGGCAACAGCGCGAGGCTTTGCCTACATCAGGCTTTTCCTCCACTCGAGCCTTTTCTCGTGTACCCATCACAAAACGAAATTTGACACTCGGTTGAAGTGAAATTACACTATCAGCATCCACAGCCCGCAAAATAAACACGCGCACCGTATTTTACAGGTGCAATAAGCACCAAGTGACGAACACCACCCCCGCCCACATTCTTCAAGATCTGCACATTTAATACGATGCACTTACGTTCAAAATCTGAGTCATCATCCTCGTCATCTTCGTCGCCGTTCGACTCTGTCTGCATCGGCTCGCCATCGAACATCACCCCTTTCCCACCAGTTTTGGCGGCGGTGGCAGACCCGTCCTGGCTCCTGGTGTCCCGCAGACGGGTGAAATACTGCACGGCAAACTCCACCAGATCGGGCGGCCTCTGGCGCAGCACCTCCACGGTGTAGCCTTGCAGCAGCTCCGTTAAACCGACTGGAATCTCAATACTCATTTCTAAGCAGTAGTAGGGGTTTCTACAGATATCTGACCCTGTTCTATATGGCTCCTGAACTATGGTACAAAAATATAAATCAAGTCTTTTCCGTATCAGTGCATGCAGCTTGTTCCGGACGGGTTGCTGGTTAATTTGGTACCGAGCAAATGTCAGCTGAAACCAGCCCAACACATAAGAATGCTTTTTTCCCAAACTGGGATTTAACAGAAAATCAGACCGAGGAGTTGAAAATAAAGGCTGACAACTCGATTTCCTTCTTCAGCTCAGCAAGCATCCCAATAATATTACTACACTGTACGTTGAACCAATCACTTCAGATTAAAATCACTCCTCTGTTATGCAGAATACTACAAACCAAGCGTTGAATAAGAGACAAAAAGTGCACTGTTAATAAGATTAGAGGTGCCGATTAAAGCAAGGCTGAGAGTTAGCGACGGAGCTATCGGAGTTAGCAGACGAGGCCTTGCCTTTGCACAAAGCTCGTTTAGTTTATGTATTTGACGTGTCGGTATTACTATCTTAATAACAGATATGCAAGCGTGAAAGCATCAACTGCATACGACACTAAACTCAAAATATGTCAAATTAGAGAGAAACGTGCTTGGATTTTCCTGCTCTGCCTAGTTGATATGCTGTATGACAGCTCCGTGTGTCTATCGCCACAGCACAGATCCGACTGTCTCCTCCGTCTTCTTCTCGTATCCCCCGAGTCGCTCGTTGTAAACACGACAGGTCTTTTTGTGGAGTGTGTACCAGGCTCTACCGGGGATGCAGATGTGTCGTCGCCGGGGGCTTGACAAGAAACGAGGCCGCGCCGGGCTGAGTGTGCAACCGGCCTGACGTTGAGAGGAACACCGGGCGAACCGGAAAGTAGACAGAAGTCGCCTTGTACTGTTCAGGAATGGAACGTACGAGTGTCACCAGTAAGCATAAAACGATGCTCGCAGAGTTTCTGGTACTCACGCGATTCCAAGCACGAAAGTGCTATGAAAGCCCTCAAAAAACACACAAACTCCAACCACCGAGAGATGCGAATATTCACTTTGTCTGTCGCTGTCAGAGCCGCGGTCCGGAACGGTTACGTGTCGTGACGTCGAATAAAACAATTTTCGCCATGTATCAGCTGAATTGATCGTTTTTGCTGTAAGAACAGACTGTAGGTACCTCTTGTCGAGGCGCGCACTCCCTCCTTCTCCGCGAGCCGCTGAGCCTCGGGGGCGCGGTCACGGAGTTCCAGAGCGAGCCTGAACGGCAAGCCCTGACGGACGTCTGAATCCACCAATCGCAGTGCATCTTGACACAGTTAGACACGCCTTTTAAAGCTCGTGTGCGAGATTTAGGAAGTGGGTGAAGATGAGGCTGTTGTGTGGGGCTCAGGGCCAAATTCTGACCCCAGATAGCACGCGTTTAAAATATAAGGACTAAAAAAAAAACAACAACAAAAAAAGCGCACATTGAGCACTGTTAACGTTACGTGAAATCAGCGCCACTTTTAAGACCTCAATTATTTAAATCGGCATGTCTTTCATAGCATAAGCAGTAAACTGGCTACCATCTAACTATGTGAGCCACCTTAAACTAATTGTAGGATTCCTAGAAGAGCTTTAGCGCCTGAATAATCTCTAGATGACAATCCGCAAAACACAAATGCCAAGAGAGATGGAGTTCCCTGTTGCGTGTGTCAGTAAATATAGAGCAGCCAATCTATTCTCGGGTCTCCGTTCAGGTCGCAGGTAAAGCCGTTGCCATGGCCACAGAGAACCTACCTTTAAATCCTCCAGTCATCGTATCTTTTCCTGAGGGTCTCTGTGCGCCCCCTGCCGGCTAAAATAAGATCACATTGACATGAGGATTTCCTTTAATTTTACGAATTAAATTAGGGATGGCCATGCCAATGTATCTGTAGCTCTATCTATTTATTGTACTTCTAGCTAAACCCTTCAACTTAACGTAAAAATAAACATATAAAATCGTTTGTCACATCCTTTATTATTTTATAACATTAAAGGGATATTCTTTGCAGCGATTTGTTATATGGCATTTACTAGACTACCTATTAGGTTAAAGACAGTCAAAAATAGTCCAGGCCTCTTTTCCTTAGAGAAACTGGGACAGAGGTGCACCATGGGAAACTATCCCA
Source organism: Oreonectes daqikongensis (assembly GCA_026939265.1). Lineage (NCBI taxonomy): Eukaryota > Metazoa > Chordata > Actinopteri > Cypriniformes > Nemacheilidae > Oreonectes > Oreonectes daqikongensis. The sequence goes on along the minus strand of JAOTQM010000112.1, from coordinate 349,892 downwards.
CCGCAATAATGGAAGTGTGATTATCTAGAGTTAATTTGAGTGTGTTTAAAAAAGTTCTGGTTACTAAAAAAAAAATCATAAATCTCTAAGATAATAACATCAAAACTGACATGACACATCACTGGGCTGAAAGAAATCAAACTCGAAAGTGTAAAAAGTTCAAATATTCGTGACAAAACAGAAGACATTTCTAAAAAACAACAGAACTTTACTGTAAAGGGATCAAGGATGAAATCCAATTAAAAATCCAAAATCAGTTATCGTTTACCATTTAAACTTTATTTTATATTATTAAACATTCATAGCATTCATAAAATAAGTCAAATAACTCACAGTAAAAATCTAATACATTACAGCATTTAAGTATTAAGAATTCAAAAAAGTTTTTAATATTGTGCTAGAACAGCGCTTCTTCCATATACAATAATGCATTATTGCGCAATGTATTTCCTATGAGAATCCAATCACAGTGTCCCTAGCACTTCCACTTTAGGAAGATTTTTACAACAGTTAGAAAAACAGTCATAGTCACAGAAAATCATCACTATTAAAGATTTAGCTGCTTTGTTCTATAAATGCTCTCCATGTGTTATACATGTTTTATACAACCAAATGACAGCATATTTGACATATAAGATGAAATCCATGTTTTATCCTTTTTTAATAAAAGTGAGACCTTAACATGCTTGACATGTGAAACGAATATTCAATCTATATATTTTTCACACTGTACAATTATGTGCCGGACATATCTGTTGTGCACCCATATCTGTTATTTAAAACAGATCTTAATCGCATGGCTCAATGACATTATATAAAAATTCCACAACAATTTTGTTTCTTCTATTAAAAATGTGCCATGTTCAGGAATAAAAAATGTTATTGATTCACATTCATTGATAAAAAGCCTCTAAAGCTTAAAAGCAAATCTCTGTAACAAAACCCCCCTTTGTCTAAATCAGAACAGTTCTGAGTGAGGCGCATTAAATGTTAAGATGATGTGAAAAACTGACCTTTTAAAACTGAATGTATATTTTGAGCAAACCCCATGAGCACCCTAGCTGATCTCTCTTATAACCTGAGGTCACAAAAACTTTTGTGAACATACTATTATTTTAACAGTAACCATTTTTAATTTTAGTCACTAACAAACACTGGTAAAATATAAAGGAATGGGATATTACAGCCCATAGAAAATATCAGCTCTAAACAGCCTTTATATTTATATTTGATTGCCCAAAGAAATGGAACAGTCTATTTAAAACAGTCAAACCTTAAGAAATGTAACTTTTTATACTCTCTTGTATTTTTATATGTGGGACTCCTGAATTAAGTCAGAGTCTGTTTAATCTCTATTAGTGCAGTGTTAAAGTTGCTTGGCAGACATTTTGAAACTTTCAATGGATTACCATCCAAATAACTTTGTTTTTCTGCCAAGGCAAAGGCAATACATCTTCAAGTTGCCTTGGTAACTGAGCTCAAAGTGGAATGCAATGTCACTGTTGTCCAGCAGGGGCAGCACAGCATCTCTAAAAAGCACTGGACATCGCACAGCGCAAACAGCTGTGTTGTATTACCCTGGCAACCGGATTCATAATATCCCTCATTATAATTGCTATAGTAACATATGAGTCATGGCCTGCAGCGCTGGTCCCTTCGACGTATGGTTGACGGCCTTAAAACAACTTTTACAAAACCTTTACTGTGCTGTATTTAATAACTTTAGGGTCAAAGTTTACATAACAGTGACCTCTTCTCTTAGATGAATCAAAATTAGTGTAGTTTTGTTGGCATGTAGTGCAGTCAGACATCTTCTGTCACGAATTAGATGTGGACAAATGTGCATTTAGGGATTGACAGCTAAGACCCATTAGGGGAAGGGATTCTCTCCAGAATCCATGTGCTCACCTCCTTTAAGACAGATTCAGCGGTGTCAGGTAAGTCATGATGTAGGGCGTGGTAAGCTCCTTCATATATCTGTTTATTACAAAAAACACAGATCTCGGGGTTAGCATGCACACTGAGAAAGCTGTACGTCAACATTCCTACGTAGAGGGAGAAGTCTACAAAATCTTAAAAACACACACACAAAAAAAAGAATTTTTAGTGCTCAGCTTATTCACGAGTGAAAGTTATTATTTACCATTAATGTGAATAAATTTCAATCAATCTATTTTGATTTTGAAATATGGTTAGAAGTACATATACATTTTCTGGTGGTAAAATGCCCCTGAAACTGAGCAAGAGTTTAAGTCAATGAACATTTTTGATATATACATAAAAGGAGCTGAACATATTTGTCAGGGGCCAAATTTTTATGAGTGTGCATGATTCACCTTCAGTTTTTTATCAGTGCTCTTGGCCTCATTATACATTAGATGAGAACCTCTGATGTCACAAAGCTTGTCGGTGTCGCCATGCAAAATATAGAAGGGCCATGTGATGTTAAACAGTTCTCTCTCAATGCGAGTCACCGCATCCAGCAGCTGCATTGCAAATGAGATGCGTAGCCCTCCGTGATAATTTAGTTTATCAGTGTTATATGCCTCCACCTACAGAACAGGAAAATTCACACATTGGGTTTTACTTTATTATAGTTCATGGTACCTTTTTTGCACAAACATTACAAATGACTAAAAGGGAATTTATTTGTGTTGCCTAATACAAAATGTGTTTTTGTGAAAATAATCCAGAGCCGAGCACTTAAAGGGGGCTATTTCATGCATTCTGACTTCTTAAACTGTTAAACGTGCAGGCTTCTCGTGCTTAACATGATCAACTTGTCAAAAAACGAGTTAGACGTATGACGTAGTATTTCTGTGCTCGATACACTCCGCCAGGGTCCGTATAGGTTTTGAAAAGTTTTTTCAAACATGAATTTCTGTTACGTAACAGGTTTCCTTAGTCCCTTATTTGACAATTCTCCTGGAAAAGCATGCCCACACGTCAACCAGCGAAAGCGAGAGAAAGAGCACGCCCATCAATGTGCTTTGTTCGGGTTACGGAAGTTTAGCTGTGTTTGTTTGTTCACAGCACTTCTGTGATGGATGTTATATGAACGGTGGATATAACACTGGATTGCCAGACATGAACCGCATGCAGTAACTGAAACTGAGTCAAATGTGTTTTGTTGGCAATCGGTGCATACGTGCATAACGTAAACAACACAAACTTATAGTGAATCAACAGTTATGCAGGGATAATGTGATGATGTATTGTGTGCTCGCGCTTTAGCTCGACTGTTTTCGGAAATAATCATATAGCTGTATCTGTCTTTTATAAATGTGATCAAACTAAAAAACTCTTTCGAAAATATTAAGTATACAAAGCTACTCTGGTACTCAAGATTAATATGAGATTGGCAGAAACTGTGCCATCACAGCTTTAAGTAAAAATATCATCATATGTAATCACTGTGTATACTGTAAGCTTTACTCTGAAAGAGAAGGATTGCTGTGTAAATACTCTTTAATCAGTAACATCTCTAGCGGATTATCTACTTAACTCTATACAAACACTTAGTGTCATTGCTTTACGTGCGCGCACACACACACACATTTCTACAGAAGACCTTTCGCACACATTCTTGTACCTGTTTCGGATCCCGTGAAACCCATCTTGGATCAACAGAGCCGAGAGAGATCTTGGGAGCTAATCGGTTTAAAACTTTAGCCACAAAAACCTGCAAAGAACAAAACGTTTAAAACATGTTTTAATTTGCCACAGGGAACCAAACATCTAAAAGCATTAGTCACATGACTGTGCACAACTGAATTCTAAAATATTCAAAACATATTTAAAATATCTTTATAGTAACACTTTTAGACTATCACATCATATGCTAAGGCCTGTCTGACAGGTGAATGTTCTAAAAACAAAAAAAAAATTGAAGTCTATTTGTTCAAAGCAATGTTATATATTACATTTCATAGACTTAAAAAGACTAAACAGTTTTTATTAACAACCACAGGTGACTGACACATAACATTCTGTTATCCAGTGTTTCCTTTCACAATCTTTATATTTACATAACATACAGTGGCCTCAAAATGTCTTTGGACACAAAAGCCACTCCTAAAATGTAGCCCGGGCACATTTCACAAAAACAAGTTTGTTAGTATTTTTGGTTGTCAAACTATGTGAAACATGTTCATGTTATGAACCACACCTGTGGTTACTCTGCTACCACTTGAGGGGATATCCATTAAAAATAACCTTAAACATGCAATGTGTAGGATTAAGGAGGATCTATTAACAAAAAATGCAATATAATATTAAAAAAAAACTATATTTTCAGAGGTGTACAAAGACCTTACATAATGAAGCATTATGTTTTTATTACCTTAGAATTAGCTTTTTCTATCTACATACACTTTACATGGAATTCATCATGTTGTTTCTGCAGTATCCCTAAACGGACAAACTGCTCTACAGATCGGGTTTCGTAAATATGTTATTTCCTTCAGCAAAGAAGCGAAAACGTGACAACATCTTTGTCCTGTGTCAGCCACCGTAGTGCTTTGAAAAAGAGGAGTGAGACGTTTGCAACCTCACTGCTAGATGATGCTAAAATCTCCACATTGGACGTTTAGGGTCAGTTGGTTAAAAGTCAGAATGGCAAAGGCAAAATAGTTCTTGATAATGTCTAGTATTTTTTGTTCATGTCATTTACTATGTATAATGACTTGGAAACACTTGACTTGGAAAGTAAATAAGCTTAAGATGCTGTCAAGCCCTTCAGTTCAGAAAACACAAGCTTGAATAAAACACCAAACCAGAAAGGAAGATATTGACAGAACAGATGAAAGGACAGCACTGTAACAGCAATGAAGAGGACTGCTGCTGTTATTGAACAGCTGATATTTGAAAGCTATTGTTAATTGATTAGGTTAAACAGCAGGGGGCAGCAGATCTAGCTGACAGCTTCAACTGCTTGAGTCAGCTATTAGAAACCAACAACAGGGAATAATACATCAAATTTGCAGTCATTGTGTTTAGTAGTATGTGTGTGTAATTCTTTTTACCTTGAAGGGTGTAGCAGACTCCGCGTTCATTTGAACCAAGGGGGCTATAAGAACCACACCTGCAAAGGCCTGTGGTCTCTCACAAACAGTCAGAATGGAAATAGCCCCTCCCTGTGGTGACAAACAAAAATAATCAGGTAAAATATATACAGTGAGGTCTGAACATCGTAGACCCCTTACTCTGTTTTAATACACAGGATATTAGTAGAATGAATTGAAAAAATTAAATGAATTATTAAAAAAATATATATATATTTTCACTACTCAGTCATTTTAACAACAACCATTTTGCTCTCATGGGTTAATTTGAGGAAGCATTTTCTGCTCTGTTCCTCTGGTGTTTTTCTGTTCTACTATAAACCTCTATGAATATTCATGAGACCAGGATTCAAAAGAGGTGGAGAGATTAAAGGACAGTTCCCACCACATTTCTATAAGGCACAAAATAAAAGGACCGTTTTACGTTACTCACACACACACACGCGCACACAAAATAGTATTTAATCTGTATATACAAACCCAATCACACACATAGTCTAGAGACACAGAACCAAATACACACAAACATTAAAAGGCTCAAAAAGAGGTGTTCTGCTTTGCTTTCGTTGGGCTATTACTTTAAGTGTCAAGTCACTTCAGGGAGTATTTAAGGTAAGTGGCCTAAATACACAAGTACGTCATCTCAAATACACTCCATCTGTTCTATAGGTACTGCAGACTGCAATGTTATGGTAACTTATTGAAGACCTATGACTGGGATTACATAAACAGCCTGACATTACATAAGAAACTAGTTCAGACAGACAAAGAGAAAGAGAGAGAGAGAGAGAGAGAGAGAGAGAGAGAATTCAGAAAGACATCTCATTATTTAGAAAGACACCAGAGTAACTGGATGGGTGCTTTATGAGTATAAGCAGTATGTGAAAAGACTAGGTGCTGTGAATTTTCACCAAACATCACCATTACAAAACACGGCACAGATATACATATACATCCCAAGTATATATACTTTATAGAACATCTTTTGCTGTGTAAGTATGTAGCTGGGCTGTTATTAATAGCTCTTGAGTAAAAAGTGAATGGCTTTCATCTGTCAATTTGTTTATATTCAGTCGAGCACACATACTGAACACAGGATATGAAAAAGTTTTCCGGTGGTCTCCACCCTATGAATCACTGACAGTTTATGAATTTTATCAACAATTTTGGCAAGCTTTGAATACATATAAACAGTTTGCATGAGGGTTTCCAAGCAATTGTCTTGTGCCGTAAACATTATGACTTCTTGGGGTGTCTTTTTCTCAGACAGAAAGTCAATATAGACAATAAAACAGACTGCGGCGAAAAAATGGAAATACCAGTCAACTTGATGTGAGTAACAAGCAAAACTAAGAACTACATATTTCATACATATTTCATTAGTTATTATTTGATTAACTTTAGTTGCAACTTTATTGTTTTCAGCTAAGTTCCAACAGCTATTACATTGCAATGTAAAAATACAACAATAAAACTCAAACTGAAAGGGAGAGACAGAGAGACAGAGACTGTGAGTAAGAATGCATCATCTCTTTGCTTATTAAAAAAATGCATCATACCATTGAGTGGCCAATGATGAAGACTGGCAGGCTGGGGTACCGCCCCTTCATGATGTCGATGTGCTGAAGGGAATCTCTGATGTAAGTCTGGAAGTTATCAATAACCATTCTCTCACCTTCACTCTGACCATGACCAACTGAGAAAGAGAGAGAGAGAACACTAAGAACAAATATTTCCCTTCATCCAAGTCTCTGCAATTCTGCTTTGTGAGCAGGTAAAAAGGCCTACCACTCACAGCACCTTGCCAGCACCCTACAAACAAGAGCTCAAGAATTTTTTTTTTTAAAGATTTATTTTTGGCCTTTTTATGCCTTTATTTTTTTAAGTAGTGAAGGAGAGGACAGGAAATGAGGTGGGAGAGAGAGAGGGGGGTGGAGTCGGGAAAGGACCTCGAGTCGGGACTCGAACCCGGGTCGCCCGGAACGCAACCGCGCTATATGCCGGAGCACTGTCCACTACACCCTCAGCTCCGGCAAGAGCTCAAGAAATTTGAGGGTACAAGTGAGTACAACAAATCGTTGCTGTCAGCCTGAAAGCCTGTATTTCCAAAACTGCCACTTTACAGGAACTGAAAAAACACTCTGTTGTCAAAATTGATAAGCTCTTTTCAATATTTTGTTAGGTAAATCATTTGCAAAACCCACAGACAAACATAAAGGGTGGCCAATATTACTGAATTATGGAAAAAGGCCATAATAGAACAGAATAGAATAGAATAGGAAAAATGAAATACACAAACACATGGATACACATTAGAGATACTGATGTGCTCAGACAGCATGTTATAGGGGAGAGAGAGAAAGAGACAGAGAGAGAAACTGGCAGCGTAATGTTTTCTGTTTGATGTATTTTAGTAGAGCCAATTACTCACAGTAAGACTCCAGACAGTCAAATCACACAACCCCAACTGCTAATCACAAGACAGATTGGTGTTTCTCTGTATGAATCATTAGTTACCATGGCACTGCCACAAAAATGTCTTTGACATTCTGGACACATAGCACCTGCTTTCTTCTATATTCTCCATGTTACATTTTCTGTACATTCTTTCCCTTCTTCAAGTGCCACCCCCCAGTATACTATACCCACAACATCTGTTAAAAATGACAGTGGGCATACATATGTTTTATATATACACGCCCTCCTACACCACCCAAAACACTGAGCACTGTTGCTACCCAGCAAATCTGTGATTGAATGATGTGTGTTGTGTTAGGAACCTGCCACTCACCGTGGTCGTGGGCGAACACCAGCATGCCATGTTGGGTCAGACTGTGAGCAATGTCGGCATATCCCCCACAATGTTCTCCTGCTCCGTGGACAACAAACACCAGCGCCCTGATGCAGGGAAGCATCTATGTTATTCACAAATACACCAATATATTTTAACACACTCATACCGGAATGAAATGTTACACGAATTAGCAGCATACAAACTGAAATCCAGAGACAAAAAAAGATAGAAAATGAAAAAATTTGGTAACCTCTATCAGTGACAAAAGGGCTCTTTGTTAATGTATAATGGCTGTGTATAATACTTTAAAACGATAGTTCGCCCAAAAACGTTCACTCAAGAACGTAGCTGACGCTTATCTCCATACAATAAAAGTGAATTGTGACTCAACATTCCTTTTTGTGGCATGCATCAGAAAGAAAGTCATGTGACTTTAAAACATGTGAGAAAATAATACCAATCATTTTCCTCTCCCTCTCTTTTACGCAGACTAAAAACTTTACCACAACTCAATCGACCTGTTAATGATAACAAGATGTGTGTTAGATTAAATGTGTGTGTGTGGTTACGAACGTCCTCAGATCAAGCAGCTTTAGTCTTTGAACTCCAATGTAGAGAGCAAAGCGGACAAACAGAGACTACTGTGCGCGTTTGCTGGTGTGTTATCGGAATTCCAGAACTGATCTAAGAAATAAAAGTGCAAAGCAAAGTATCAAGGACAGAGCAGAGGTACACAGAAAATTAAATATTGTGTGTGTGTGTGTGTGAGAGAGAGTATGTGTGTGTGTGGTTTGACATTGAACAGTCAGCTATATAAATATCCATGTGTGGCAAAGGAATTTTTCTCTAAATGTCATAAAACATGCTGACCAGTATGACCCGATTTAGCCGGAAGACTCTGTGTGCGTGCCACTTTTCATGAGTTCAATGCCCAGATTATCTATCGAACGATCTGTCAATCATTACAGGGGTCATACAATGAGCTACTGTGGTCTTTTCAACTTTCACCCAATTCCTGTCTCACTGGTGGGCTAATGTGACAGCATCAGCACTGGACATGCATGTTTTATGGACTGTAAATAGACAGTGTGAGATGATGTCTGTGTTACTGTACGAGCAGAGCGGATCTGTTATACGTTTATATTGACTAGTAAATATGCTGTGTAAAAATGTATTTTTAGCTTCAACTCTTCATGCCTGTCATACCATTCCTTTTCTCTCGAAGTTCAACTTCCAACTTCGCTACGTTCATATTTACTTTCAAAGGTTGGTTTGGCTTTGACGTAACATGACACGATTGTATGTTAAGTTGAAAGACAAAAAGATTATTGTAGTATTATAATTCTCTATATCCTAGAGTGTTTTTCATTATGAAATTTCCATGCACTTCAGCCCTATGGTGAGTTTTGATGGACTATTTCTTTTTTGTCATTTCAACCAATTTTAAACTTGCATTGAACTGTTTCTAAACAAGTTATAAACAAGCAGTCACAGAACTTTCATGTGATCAAACACAGGCTAAATATATCACCATAAACAGAATGAGAAAGTGTAGAAGTAGAGGATCCTTGGCTCATCTTCATGTGTTTGATATAAACATCTCTGCTGTGTGCACATGAGCATGTCTTCTCACTGCATTAGCTTTCAAGTTAGCTGCCCTGAATCTTTCTGATTCTGTCACATGGGAGATGTTAGATCTAACTGATGCCAAACCAAAAATATCTGTGGTTTTACTGGCTCACTTTTGGACTATCACTTTATACATGCACATACACACATACAGGTATCCATGTACTCGTCTCATACACGCATGCACACAAACACTTGACACGCATTAGAGATCAAATTAGTCTGAGAGGTGGTAACCATGGTAACCACACGCTCCCCTGGGCCACGCTACGACCATTTCAGGGTGAACTGATGAAGGCAAAACAACAGTTTTGTGACAGTAGGCATAGTGACATATAGATTTCTTCATAAACACACATACACAATGCATGTCTGCGTGAGTGAGTGTAGCTGCGTGACTACTGACTAGGGTAGAAAATCACATGCTCCAAAAGATGACCTATTTTTATTTTCCTTAATTTCACATAAACACATGAAATACGATGGAATATAGTAGATAGTAGTGTACAGTGAGTTTGTGTACAACTGGGCCTCAGTCTCGTTCACTTTAACTGAATTCATTCAGGACTAGTGAATGAACTGCTTTTGAGAAAACAATATTAGATTGCTACAAAGCCATTGCAAGTGCATTCATCTGTAAACTATTTTAGTTTGTTAAACACATGACAGTTTTTTGTAAACCTTCCTTCCTTGTGTTTCCTCACTAACAGACACATTATGTAAGAATGCTGACCGTGTGTAGTCTTATGAAGGGGAACCTCTACAGAAAACCACAGACCACTGTTAAAGTTTATGGTATGTCAACCTACACTGTCTGCACGTAATATTTGTTTTGTAACTAGTTTGAACCAATGCTCCTGAAAGTAGGTTCAAAATAAGCCTCGTTAGAAAACATTTGTTTATGGTTATCAGCCCTACGTCCTGCTCTACCGGAGACTGTAACAAAAGAACAGACCACGTTGTCCCAGGAGGCCTAGCCCATGTTTGCGCGTATTTGCACAAACTGTAAATGTCCCGTCTCGCACTTACTTCCGCGGACTGTCGGGTTCCCAGTAACGGCAGAACAAATGCAGTCCGTCGGCATTGACGATGTGCGGCAGTTCGCTGTAGGGGACACCTTGCGGCGACCGACGACTTCTTTCTGGTTCCGGCATGCCGAGGCTCGAGTCTGAAATGAAATAACGGAGAGCTGTCAGAAGCTCGCCGCGGTACCAATAGGAAAGAGCCGCGGCTAACAAGCAGGTGGCTATCGCGTGCATTCCGGTCATTTCATTCAGCTGATGCGGTGTGCCTGTTTTCAATGACAGCCGCTGACGTCAGGGGGACTGGAGAGGAAACACTGAATATCCTGACCTTTCCGAAAAACAAACACGCACTTATGCACGCTTTTATTCGACGCTTCAAAGAGAGACTATTGTCATCGCGTTGAGCGGATTCTGAGCGCGTACGGTCCTGCAATGCGGGACACTGTGACTGACTGACTGACTGACAGGAGAGATAGGGAATACATGATAGAAGCTGGCAATGCATCGACCTGCCAATTAATCCAAGCCAAATGTATGTATTTGGGTCGATGGAGAATCAACATTGACGGATCTGTTACACTGTTACAGCATTTAGGATAGAAATCTCCATTCAACTGTATGACAGAAAGGGGAAAAGATGTTTGCATTAGCTCTGAAGGTTTTATGTCTTTATGTTATTATTATGTTTTACACATACAACAATAACAATTGTTATTGTACATTGTACATTTATACTTAGATCTATATAAAACAAATATTTTTATATAAAACAAACGTTCTACTACGTAGTTGACTGATGTAATGTCAGTTTCCGTAACTAGGTTTGAGTCTCTGGCAGAAACTAACTAACTGAAAAACGAGTATTTTTTTAATATTTCGAATTAAATAGAAGCGTTTTAGTATTTATTAAACAAAAACGAATCTATAGCCACTTACTTGAAACTGTCACAGACAGAATTCTGGATGAAACCGTAATAAAGTCAACTTTTTGAGTCTGTGGTCCAGGTCAGAGCCGGTTGTTCACAGCGACGCGCACTCTGCTGCTGTTTCTCTGCACTGGGCTCTACCCTGATGCGCGCGCCCCACAGTCCACAGATGCTGAATGGGTGGAGAATGAAAGGGGAGCTGTGTGAGAAACCGAAAACACACACACACACTCACACACACACACACTTTTTCCTTTCTCTCTCATGTTCGTTACACTGCTAAAACAGATAAACACATCTTTGCATATCCTTCCATTTTATAATGTTTAAACTTGGATGCGAGACTCAATGTAACACATTTAGATGGTGTACTGTATACTGATAAATTACCGATACTTACTGATACAAGAACTTGAAGTGTCTGTTTAACACACACACATTTCTAAACTCTTTCTTGTGTGAGTCAAAAGCAGCTTTAAAGTTTTTTATTTTAATCTATATTACACACATTCTCTCTTTCTTGAAATACAGTCGATACTTTGCACGTGGATTGTGATTATGTCATACAGTGTCAAACAACAAGCTTGTTTAGCAGGTTTTAGAAAATTTACCTTGTCAGACCAGTTTTTATTCTCTGCTAACTTGTTAAGTAAAGGCCGGAGAACAAGACAAGCATTTATATAAATATTATAACTATCTTTTTTCCTCGTGACAGGTCACACCTATAATATACAAAAACACTAAAACTTTTCAATTTCGAAAATATTATAAATAAAGTACAATAATATAAACAAAATGAAGGTCGCTATCGAAATTGAATAAAAAGGAAAAATAAAGATGATGATTCCTAAAACACATGCAGGCTAACTGAATTTTGTATAATATTGAGATGCTTATCAGCTGATCAGACAAAACAAAAAATAAATTTTTGTGTTAAAGTAAAACAGTAATACACAATTAATAGTCTCACAACATAAATAAGAAAATGAGTGTTTATTTAAGTTAAATTATTGTTTAATATACATGCATACAAAGTGGCACACATTACGATTACTTACATACATACATAAATGCAATTTTAAATCATGCTTTCCTGTAATAAAACTCCAGTAGTCCTTTAAATATATTGTAAGAGACTGGTTTTACATTTGTGTGTAATACTTAACATTATAAAATACACATACACACAACAGTGAAATGTACAGAACCTCTTTAACATGTGACAACAGTTGATTTACATTTTATTTTGCATAACATCTTTGTTGCAGATTTATTCTCATATATTTACTGAAAAACATAATTTAACACAAATTAATAATAAAAAATCTTTTTCACAGTCAACAATACTTTAAATGCTTATTATTTGCACAATAAATAACAACCCAGCATTTTACTGAATTTGCCAGTGTGTGTAGTGTAGTGTCTCTTCCTCGTTTGTTGTTTTTCCAGAGTGTTGCATATCATTTATAAATGTGTTGCTGGCATGGCCTGCATAAGAAAATGTTTATTATGTTTTTGAGGAAAATACAGAATGCATTTAATTCAAATTTAACCAATCCTATCACATATGGCTTTGTTTGTTTGAATGTGTAAGAAAATACTGTACCTCCCCATTAGTTCCTTGCTGGCAATAAAGAACAGCATCATGTACCGATGAGAAGATAATCGATTTTGTTACTTTTTCATTGAAGAAATCGCCTTTCTCCATACTTTCTACAACACCTCCTGAGAAAAGGAAGTAAGGGGAAAAAGAAAGACATGAGATGTTTACTGAAAATAGTGAAGACCAACATGTTGGCATCTCAAGCCTCTTGTCTGAAAGCATATTTTTCAGGTGGTAGTACAGACATCATTAGACTCATTAAACCCCCCAAAAAAGAGGAACATGTTACAGGTCACTCACTCTGACAACCGCATAAGTACACATTCACACCAGCCTCGCCATAATCTTTGTAGATCTGCCCATAAAACACAGGGTTATAACACAGTTATAAGTTGTTTAATAAGTACATATATCCATGATGCCTCACATTGCGTAGAGTCTTCACGCCCACTGTATCCAGGAAGTTCACAGGGCTCAGATCCAGAATGATGGTCTCTGGGAGGGTGGAGTCAGTCTCTGGGCTGGGCACCGCCTCCACAGTGAACACATTTATTTGCTTTTTGACTGACAGTTCATGAACATTTCCATTTGCCTCTACATCTGAAAAATCAAGCTCATCCTCGCTTATGTCTGACAACTCTGACTCCGCCCACTAGTAAAAAAGAGGGAATGCAAAACGAAATAAAATGGAAATAAACCTAAAAGGACATGCGTCCATGCATTTGGACACTGTGTCTTTAAAAGCAGGTACTATACCTGATGTTTATTAACGTGACTGGCAGCTTCTTTAGCTCTCTTCTTAGCTTCTTTCTTCGCTTTCTTCGCTGCTTTCTTTTCCTTACGGAGTCTCTTTGCTTCTAATTTCTTCTTGTGTGAGAGAAGTTTAGCCACGTCTACACCCGTCTGCACACAAATATCCGTCGCTATTTATACTCTATGAATATCCAGATTTGGAATGCAATGGATTGTGTAAGCGTAGGTGTAGTATGAAGCTTACTTGGACTGATCTCATAATGAATGTTTACATGACCTTAGTTGTAGTCTACATGTTCGAAATAACAACCGGCTTAGCTGTAATTGCTGCTTGTGTGAATGCTCTTTATTTATGTTTGTGAATGAATGTTTTGTTGCTTTAGTAAGTGTGTGGACCTTCTCGTAGATGGCATCTGTGTACATTTCAGCGTTGGCAAAGTACAACGTTGCAGATGAGCGGAAAATCACTATGCCAGGAATCTGCTTCACCTGCAGGTGTGTTGAAAGTACAGAGAAATTATACTTGGATTAACATCAAATTATTGTCAAATTGTTACAATCTTGTGGGTTTTCTGTGAAATGAAACCATTTTTATCAATGTATGTGTGTGGGTAGGGCACTCTTTAAAAAGGGATAGTTCACCCAAAACGGAAAATTTTGTCATCATTTACTCACCCTCTTGTCGTTATAAACCTGTATGACTTTCTTTCTTGTGCAGAACACAAAAGAAGATATTTTGGTAACAGAACACCGGCGGTACCCATTGACTACTATTGTACAAACACAAAACCAATGCAAATTAATGGCTACAGTTGTTGTTCTGTTACCAACATTCTTCAAAATATCTTTTGTGTTCTGCCCAAGAAATAAAGTCATCAAATATGACAGAATTTTCATTTGTGGGTGAACTATCACTTTAAATTCAGGTACAAAATCCCAAATATGCTCCAGAGCTTAAGAGGTTAAAAGTATTATAGCATAAAATGTAAAGGGTAAAGTTTTTCCATTAGAAATAAATTGATGAAATTAAGTCATTAGAAGATTTTCTTAACAATTTTGCTCAAAGTATCAAACATATAGACAATTAAAGATGAATCATATTAAATATAATGTGTTCTTAAATGTATTTTTAATTGAGTGCTCTCAAGGTCCAAACTATTTTTGTATTTTTGTATTAAAATTACGGATTTAGTGTCAGATTAACCTGAAAATGTAACAACATTTTACAAAATAATAGAAGCAATTTGCTTAAGTAACAATACCTTAACAATAAATTACATCTAGACACGCTAACAATAAAACCAGGCCTCTGTTACAACACCTTCATTTGTAATACACACAATACACAAAACTACACCTCCCACTCATTCAAACTGCACCCCGATATCTGTAGAGAAGTTTCACAATGATACTTAAACGTTGACAGTTCCTTCAGATAAAGATCATACATTCCAACAAGTCAGAGAATGACAAAGACAATTCTGGAAAACATACTTGTTTTGTCTCTTAGCAAAGAGTTATATTAGTCCCTTAAGAAAAAAGGCAGGTGCGTTTCAGAAATGCTGTAAATCAGGTTTTTAGCTGAGTGTCAACAGCACAACAATTACACTGTACTAGCTGCTAGACCTGTAACAGTGATTTTAATGCGACTCAACAACCCGATAACAAACACAATAAACATCATGTAGCTTGTTACTTTTGAAAACGCTGGGAACAGCAATATGATGAGAGATAATATTTAATTTACTTAAGCAGTTCACTTTACTTTTTCTAGTAATGATCTGAATAAGCAATTCATCCACTGAGCAATAGAGTTGCTAGGCAACATACTTGATGTATTACTACAGAATGCGCTATGCCATGTGTGCTTTTATAGTCATTTTACTAAGGCTTCAAATGAGGCTCACGTTATCCAAATTTAGGGACGGAAGCGCTTTCATACATTTTAATGCTGATGTGTGTGGTGATGTTTACCTGGATGTAGTCCTCAACTGGTTTGTAGATGTCAGTGCCAGGAACCTGGCCAAGAAGAGAGTATTTTGGTCTGTTGCGAGGAGAAACAGGTAGAGAAAGGAATGAAAATAAGGAAGGAAAAGGCGGAGGAAAATTTTATACAAGCTGCTAAAATGTGTGACGCTGTCAAGAACAGGGATTTGATTTCAGGCGCAGAGCTGATACATATGGACAAGCTTATGGAACTTTAAAGGAAACACAAAATGACATTCAAAACAGCTTTTCTTGAAATTAAACAGAGTACATTGCAGCAGATGATCTGACATCTTGCTTCTCTATAAGAGTGCCACATCCATGGGTTCGTGGGGTTTGATACTCACAGCTGCGTTCTGAAGACAACAGTGAGGATGGAGAAGACGATAGATGCAGCCAGTCCCAGATCAGGGTTAAGTAACAATGTCAAGATCAGAGTCATCACCCACACCATCTAACACATGAAAATTAAAATCTATGAGAATTCTTTTCTTGAAATAATACACTGTAAAAAATTTTTTACTTCAAATTGTTCAACCAACAAAGGTAATAAAGCGACATGAACAAAGATGTGTATAGTAGAGGTAGAAGAATGTATTATTTTGAGTATAGTGAACAAAATGAGCCTAAATGTGATACTAACACAGATTATTTTGTGGACTCTACTAGATATTTAAGTAATTGCCCAAACCGTGTTTGAAAGTTCCCAGCATGCATTGTGTCATTTTCAAATTGTTGGTTAAAATTATTTATATGATTGCTGTTTTAGTGTTTTCTGGCTATATTTTTGTTGTTGTCATTGTAAGTTACCTGTAGTATTTAGAGGTCCTTTTTTACTTTATGATGTTTAATTATGTTTGATGACTGTTACCAACTTGGCCAAAAGCAAGCTGCCTTGAAATGTTAAGTTAAGTCAACTTTTCCTTTTTTACAGTTTATATCTTACTCATACACTCAAATATGTTCTGCATGAACAGATTTATGTGTGTTGACTGTAGGGGTGATTGTGCTTGTGTGAGTATTTTGTAATTTGTTTTAATATCCTTTCTTTTGTATTATTTCTCATGTGTATTATTAATGTATTGCATAAGCTTCATTTTCTTGAAACCCTCCCACCCGTTTTTAAGTCTCTCATTCTTTCACCATATCAACTTTGTTGGTCTTCCAGAGGGAGCAGATGTCGCCAAACTGCTTCATCATGCCATGCAGATTTACATAAATGATAGCAGCCAGCACTGCCTAAAAACACAACAATATTATTTATACTCAAAAATATTATACCTATACATGCACCAACAAATAAGAAATATATATTTCCTTTTATACACACTTACCTTTGGAAGCTCCTCAAAAAGTTCTCCAATCTTCAACAAGATCACCAGTATTACCACAGCAGAGACAGCTCCAGCAACCTACATGACAGCAAAGAAATAACTCAAAGAAATCAGAAACAATTTTATAACACAAAATGAAATGATGCCAGATTGAAGATGTTCTCACCTGTGACTTCCCACCTGTGCTGACTTGCACCATGCTGCGAGACATCGAGCAGCTGATGGCAAAACACCGAAACATCCCACCGATAGAGTTGGACAGACCCAGTGCTATAAGCTCCTGATGTAGGGAGAATTCAAAACAAGATATGTCAGACAAAAGCATCAAAACACTTGGTTAGGATTGATGGTTCTTGGCAATCTTAAGGTAACAACCTTGTTTACCTCTGCTGGCAGGGACATTGGGTTTAGTCACTAGTCATTATTACCTGGTTGCTGTCGACTTTGTAGGCATATTTTAGAGCAAAAATTCGACCGAGTGAGATAGCAATGCCATATCCAACAACAGCCAGAGCAAAAGCATCACCGATCATTGAACCCAGCAAAGAAAAAGCAGGCAGCACAGGGGCCTGCAACCTAGCAAGTGAATTGAGTTGCTGTGAAACGTTGTATAAACGTGTTTGAGTAAAAGTGTTGCACAGTTAAACTCACCCTGATGGAATTTCTCCAACTACTTCCACCTTGTATTTGGTCTTCAGATCGAACCGCCATGACACCACAGTAGCTATAATAATCTGCACATACAAACAAGATTCGTTTTTAGAAACCATCCAAGCAGCAATGATGAACAGTCAAGCAAACATAACATACTTCAATACTTTTGATACGTTTGAAATATATTTTATTCAGGACGATCCATCTGAGTATGCACTCTTAAAAAGTATGGCGCTTCACGATGCCATAGTCTATTTTTGTCTAAACGGTTCCATGAAGAACCTTTCTGTGTCACAAAAGATTCTTTGTGGCAAAAAGGGGTCCTTCAGATTATAAAAAGTAAAAAAGAGATGGTTCTTTAAAAAACCTTTGACTGAATCGTCCTTCTGATTCTATGGCATCGCTGAGAAAAATCTTTTAAGCACATTGAACGTCTCAATATACAAATGGCACTGCACTCAATTTGTTTTAGTAAAGTATTACATATATCCCTTTTTAACCGAGTTAAAAAATTATATGGACCGTATTGTGTATCTGTGTGAGAGAGAGAATAACTGTGTGAAGAAACTCACAGCAATGAGTTCAACAGGAATAGGAATAGGAATTTTCTTTGCTGCCAATGTGCTAAGTTCCTTGGCAATGATCAAACCAACAATGGTTACAATGCTAACAACCAAAGTACCAATGTTAGTTCCTCCAAGCAATGAACAAATCTCTACGATCGTCTGTGGAAAGAGAAAACATGAAAGTCACATTCAAGAGAGAAAGAATGATATTCCCCACCACTAGGGGGCACTAAACACAACTAAGGGGCACACAGGTATTGTTCATGGGATCAAGTAAAAGCTTGAAATGGACACATCCTGTTGCAGACTTCACAGCACAAGATTGTTGCTAGTGCACGGCTTGGATATAGTGCACAAATTGTCATTTCTTTACAAAAAAATGTGCAAAATGTACAACGTGGTTGTGTATGTGTGTTCACACTTACATATATAAGAGACAGCGGTCCACTGTATCTATTCGGATTGATACCGAAGGTATATTTGAGTTGGGAAACGATAACATGGATGGCGGCCGCTGTCGTGTAAGCTCTCACCAGTGGTTCTGACAGGTACGTCACCACAAAACCAAACCGAACCAGACCCAGCAGCAACTATACACAACACACACAAACATCAGAGGAAAAAACATACACACTTCAGTACAAACATACACATCATCAAAACTACATACAGCACTACATGAAGTTCATAAGAACCTGGAAAATGCCGGATAAGAAAGTGACAGTGGCCGCGATTTTCACCCTCTCGGCATCTCGACTGCCAATGTCTATGATGGTGCTGTTGGTGTCGTTACCCGGCAACATAAAGTCTGAGTCTGGAGCCATACGCTCTGTCACGCTGCCAATCATAACACTCATTACTGCATACGTACCTATAGACACACAGAGATGGAAGAGTGTGTGTGAGTCACTTTATGGGGCCAGATGTCTCGCTTGAAGAACTACAGAAATCCCTCATCATTAAATAAAAATAAGCTTTTCTTTGTATGGTTGCAAGAACTTACCCACAGAGATGTGTTTGGATGTTCCAAATATAAAGTAGATGAGAATCGGGTAGAAGGAAGAATACAGACCAAACACTGGAGGAACTGCAGCTAGTAAAGCGTATGCCATACCTGCAAACGCACATTTTTACATTTATAACATATTTATATTTAAACATCCATTCCTTGAGAATCATTATTTGGTTGTGTTTGGATGTGAATGTGTTAAACCTTGTGGCAGGTGCATGATTCCCACACTGATTCCTGATATCAGATCTCCTACAGCGTTTTCTCTGAGTGGGTATCTCGGCAGCCATGACAGGAGAGGAACGACAGAGAAGAAACAGCTCTTAAATTTTGGGCCTGTGCACCTGATACAAAAAAAGGAGTACGAAAAAATAAAGTTCTTAATAAACAGAGATCTTCTGTAACCACACAGCCACTATCAGAAAGCTGATACTTCACCTAATGTACAACAACAGTGCTAATCTGAGATAACTGCCTTTTTATGATTTATTAACACAGTGGGTTTCAGGAGTCTCAAGGAAAGTCTTGCGTATAAAATCTTAATCTTTGGCAAAAAAACTGAAAAGTCTGGGATTGTAAAAATTTGAAACAAAGATGTTAAAGTTCTTCTAAGAACAATATTAAAATGTGCAGATTGTGACATTATCATGTTGACCGAGTTCAGATTTCAGTAAATTACAAGAAATAAGATACTCCTTGGGAAATTTTTAAATCATGCTTGGATAATATGGCTTAAAAAGTGCATGGTGTCATTACAGCAAATATGACACGTATCAAACTTCTCACTCAGTTTGTGAATATCATTTGTAATATGAAAAAGCATTACATAGATTTTGACCGCCAATGTATAACATAAATTATAATTTGACTTTAGTTTAGAACTTAGTTTCAATAAAGGTCACAATAACACACCTGACAGCATCTTTGAATTTTTCTTTTAGTGGAATTTTGAAATCCGACTTCTCGGCTATTTCGTCAACACTGAGTTCATCCAGAACATCTCTCTGGACATGATACTTTACTCTCTTCCTGAGCTCGGTTTCTTGTATCTCTTCATCCATTTTTAATCTTCCCTTTTGACTTCCTTAACAACCAAATCTCTTCTCGCATTCACTGTTCAGTTCCAAAATGATGTTGGTCCAGAATTATCACGTCCTCATAGGAAAATTCAATCCATGTGATGTTGACTGTTTGATAGACTCACACACGGTGAAACAAGCATTAAAGTCTGGCTTGCACAGGATGTTCTTCAGTAAGATCTCCACAGGCTCGCTGGTGGTGTAGGAGGTTTTAGACAGCACTGCACTGATTCACGTTCCTATCACAAGCTGTGTTAATGTGTACACATGTGCGCTGTCTGATACTCATCTAATCCATTCAGACATTCACTGATAGAATTCTAATGTCTTCATATGGGGAGCAAAGTCCTGGAGGGGGGTATTACAGAGCTAATGCTGAGCACTTCCAAAGTAGTTGGCCGCCATCTTATCTTGGTTTGATTAGATAGGAAGCTTCATGTTGCATGTTTTTGGCATGTTTTGCTGTGTAGGTAAGTTTTCTCTGTGCATCTTCTGGATCTGTACTTGTGTGTGCTGAACATGTCTCACAAAAGTATAAATCATAAAAAAACGAAATTTAAACTAAGCCTGTAAAAATCCTTTGTGGACATTCAGAAATTCCCTCAATTTTAAAATGAATTAAAGAGTAAAAAATGTTTTTTTATATGGCTATGGTTGGTCTATTATAATTATAAGTAGTTTGATATAAAAAAATACCAGTGCCCAGTTACATGTGTGTGTGTTTGTGTAGCAATAATCAGAACAGGTACATTGCGCTATATTAAATATTAATGTAGCCTCTCCCCAACTCCTGACTGGAGAACAAAGTCTCTTCTAATGACATTTACGGATCATGTCGCTGGGACTTCAAACAAGAACATATCAGCAATGCCCTTGTGTGAACTCAACAAATACTGTGAATTCAGATTTAGATTGAACTGCACTAAACTGGTGCAGTTTATCTGTCACTGGTTGTCTCTCTCTAATCTGGTCTCTGTGGTCACACTCCTATATTTTTATTTGATAGTTTATTACATAGCTTTTATACAGTTTGCAACAGGAATGACGATTAAAATGGTCTTCACAATACATATTTTACAGTGCATATTTACAGGACAATTTGACTCCATCTCAGTCACCTAAAACTTGCTCCAGTTTCAGTCAACTTGAAACGAAAAATGCTTTAATAATCCATGAGGGGAGGTTTAAAAGTCACCAAGACAAAGCAAAACAGCTGACCATTGTTTAAAATGTAAATTCCGGGTGTTAAGGGTGGATCTATCGTATAAAAATGTTCCAATGCTAGAATCTGACTTGGTCGTGTTCAAAGCAGTTGTAAAATATCCAATATATAGCACATAACCTGTACACTTGCATTGCATCTAACCTGAAATGTCTACAAACAAATATTATTTAGAAGAATTTTTAAATGTAATTATTTACTAATGTCTTTTGTCATATTGCTTTTCTTATTTTTTTATAAAACCGAAAGTCTTATTTTTTATTCCACATCTGTTCATTTGGAACCGTTCATCATGAATTGGGGTTCTGAAGGTCACAGCTCAGTAACATCTGTTCCTGTGCTCTGTGAACAGATGCATAATTAAATCAAAATGGAAAAAACTCTTAAATTACACAGTATACAAATTCACAAATACACACACACAGTCACAAATAACAGAAAGATGCACACAGTATAGCATATAACGTACACACACCTTATAGTGCAGAACAGCATGGTGTACTGAAGGGAAAAAAGAAGAGAGAGGTAGAAAATCTGGAACTAAATCATGATTCCTCAGCTGAGACATTAAACCATCTAGAAATGCATAAGAGAAAGAGTAAATACACAAATATATTAAAAACAAGACAAACTGTTTATTAATATAATGTTTCTGTGTGACCCAAATCTTGGTGGGCCTGATTTGTTGAAGACATGTTCCTGGATTAGCAATTGTACCCAAATATGTCAAGTTAATAAGTTCATCATTGTCACTAAACCTAACCTTAAAACAAATTGTTTCATATGAATGTTGTTCCAGGACCGACTAAAATATTCAGGAACATGTCCTACTTGGAAAAATCACATTCACCATGAGTAAGAGTATCTGTGTGACCTGAACATGCAGCACAGAGAAAGGTGGCCTGCGTGTTCCTGAAGTCTTCAACCTTCTATGACCCAGAAAACACACAAAAAAAAAAACACACACAAACCTAAACACACCGTCATTTAGAATACAAACTGCTGTTCATTAGTTAGTGGTTAAGAGAGAGTCAGTAACAGGTAACGTATTTCTGTTCATCTTCTGTAAAATATCAACACTTCTACGTGACGTATGCGAGTGTGTTTGTGTTCCACTGACCGCTTTGAGTGCGCAGACGGCCACTGAGTCCATGAAGGTCACTCCACTGAGCTCCAGGATTATACAGTGCTCTGGAGATCTTCCTGCGGGATTCTCCTCTATACTTTTATACACTGCCTGCATATATAAAGATCAATCACACATAAACAGACTCAAATGCATTGCGAGGTGCGAGTTGGAGGTTGTACCTGTTTGAGTGATGTGAAGGTTTGATCTGCATTGGCGTAGTAAAGAGGATTACTGCAGGAGAACACAGTCACTCCAGGGATCTGGTGGGCCTGAAATCCAATGAACAGGGGGTTTGTGCATTGAAACTTCATACATGAACCAGCTTTTTATGTTCTTTAGTTGGTTAAATCTGGTAATTTCTGATTATTATCTGATCTAGGATGGTTTACGTGGTTATTGAGGATGAATACCAGCTGGTCTCACAAACTATTTTGGTTGAGATGGTTAACCATTAACAGTTTTTTTACGGTACACACGTCACGGCACACTACACCCTCAAAAAATGCTGCGTTAATTCAACCCAAAATTATGCGTTTTAATCCATTGTTGGGTCAAATTTAACTTATCCCAATGACTGGGTTTGTCCCCTTTTGACCCAACACTGGGTAAAAAAAAAACCCAGCATTTTTAAAAATGTACTGAATAGAAACAATGTCCTAAAACACGGTTTAAACTGTCTGAACAGCTTTACAACCTTAGGCTTGTTGCTTTTTTTACATTTATCATAGGTGTGAGAACAGCTTTACCCTTGAGTATTTCTGCAGGTCTCTGTAACAGTCTGTACCTGCAATATGCCCAAGAACGGCCGGTTTGGACCTGAGAAATTTACAAAGAAAAAGTAGAAATTCACTATGAAAGAGAATGACAAAGAAAGATACGTATCAGTCACGGCAACAAACTCACTGTTGTGTCCTGAAGACGACAGTAAGGAGAGAAAATGCAATTGCAACTCCAAGCCCGACATCCAGGTTAAAAACCAGAGCACTGAGCAGAGTCACAACCCACACAACCTGCAGCCTCCGTGGGGAAACACATATGAAACACCCAGGTTGAGAGGCCTACATGGAGCTCCAGTGAAACCATTAATACACACAATGTTATGTTCTGGATTGACGTCCTCTTGGTGTTATCGTAACCCTCAACTTGATCCAAAAATATGTAATTGAGTAATTAATATTAAAGATGCATAACTGGTCCTCACCAGGTCTAATCGATCTGTATTCCAGAGTTTAGGTATATCTCTGGCTTGGGCAAAAACCCCTTGCAGATTCACCAAAATAATAACAGCCAAGACTGTCTGTAACATGAACACAAAATACATTTTAAAACCACCTTAAACAAGGCTTCTTTCTATTCTGTCTTGACAGAAATGCATTATAATATAATATACATAACTATGTCTTCAGAGGTGCATAAAGATCTTACATAATGAACAGATATGTTTTTATGAGCTTAGAATGAGCAATTCCTATCTAAAAAATGTCTCAGAAAAAAAAAATCATGAGACAAAACAATGACACTGACATATTTTAAGATGTCAGTGCAAGTTATTTTCAGCTCAAAAAATGTATGTTTAGGACCTTTGGTAGCTGCTGAAACAGGGGCCCAAACTTCAGTAGAATCGACAGAATTATTAAGGCAGATACCAATGTAGAGGCCTAAGAGAAAGACAGAGAGACATATACTGTAGGATCTGGAAGAAAAAAGCATTTACTTTAGTGCTCCACACAGTCTCATAGTCCCCACCTACACCTAAATTAATTTATTGTGAAATCCTTGCTGTTCATTTCTTATCAACCTTTGTTGATAAGATGTTAATGATCAATGTCTTAACTTGTTACTTAATGACAACTTAATAATTTACTTGCAATGTATGTTTGCATATTATCTGAATAAAGACCTGTCCCAAGACTTTCTTACCTGAGTTTGTCCACCCGTACTTTCCTGCACCATGCTACGAGACATGGATCCGCTCACTGGAAAGCACTGGAACAACCCTCCAACTGAGTTACACAAGCCCATTGCTAACAGCTCCTACAGCAGGGAAATACTACAGTATTTATGATCACACATACTGTAGGGAATGTGGCTTTTTATTACATGGTATGGGTACTGTGCATGATTATTTATGTAATGGCACTTAAAAAAAAATATCAATTAGTTATTATCTGTTTGTCTGTTACCTGGTTGCTGTGAAAGGGATACTCATGTTTATGTGCAAACATCATGCCCAGTGAAGCTTGAAAGCCATAGCCCACCACTGCAAGTGCAAGAGCTGACAATAAGAGCTCCTGAGAGAAGATAAATGGTGGAAGGGAGGGGGGTGAAAGTCTAAAAGAACAAAAATAGAGATAAAATGAGTTTTAGAATCATAACACTGTCGGTTGTATTGTATGGAAAGTTCATATTCGGCTGACCCAGTTGGTATAGGGCCAATAATTGGTATTCCATATCGACCAGACAAGTCAAACTGCACTGAAGACAGGGTGGCAAAGACAATCTAAGAACATAAACAAAAAATTACATTTGCAGAAAAACATATCTGGAGAAAAACGTTCACCATTTACTTTCATTGTATGGAAAAAGCAGATACTATAAATCATTTCTTTTTAACTCAAAGCAAGAGAAAGTCATAAGTTTAAGTATTAACATAAATAATGGCAATTTTTTTAGGGTGTGTGCCCACCAGTACTAACTCCCAAGGAATAGGAAATCGAGTGCTCCAGCGTGAGTTCAGCATCTTTCCTCCAACTAGTATCATTACAGAAATAATGGACACAACCAGTGTTGCAGGCAATACTCTTCCCATTCCGGACACGATGTTTGAAAACATCTAGGATACACACACTTCAGTATCTGAGATGACCAGAGACATTAAAACACACAGACCTCATGCTCACCCAGACCACAGAGAGGACACCTCTGCATCTGACTATAGAGATGCCCATGAGTAAAGGCAGCTGGTGAACGGTCACATGAACAGCAGCTGCTGTAGTGTATCCACTGACCAATGGCTGAGACAACCACCGACACACCCCTCCACAACGCAACACATACAACAGAATCTACACACAAACAAATGCACAATTAATAAAGCAAAACCCAAACTGACAT
This sequence comes from Oreonectes daqikongensis, assembly GCA_026939265.1. Lineage (NCBI taxonomy): Eukaryota > Metazoa > Chordata > Actinopteri > Cypriniformes > Nemacheilidae > Oreonectes > Oreonectes daqikongensis. The sequence goes on along the minus strand of JAOTQM010000112.1, from coordinate 324,006 downwards.
TTTAAGCACTCGATTCACGATCTTCTATAAATATAATGTCTAATAATGTAAACAAGCTTTGGGTAGGTTGCTATGGGAAAAACATTTTTATTTTCTTAGTATGCAGACCATTGCTTCTATGAGTGGTCTTTGGTAATATAGCTTTTTAAGGTTTGTGTGTTTTACCTGCATTAGGCCACATAAAACGGTCAATTGAGCTGCAAAGGCAACTCTAATGCTTTCTGCTTTACTCTCATCGTCCTCTGCTCCGCTGCCTGGCAACACCGCATCACCTGTCACCGTACTGACCATGACGGAAAGGACAGCGAAAGTACCTGTGAATCAACCAATTATATAAATGTGAATTAGAAAAGACATTAGAATCTACAAAATAGATATAGATCAAAATAAATGTAATTAAATGGCATTTTAACAACTTATATATATATATACAGCTGCGGAAAAAAAAGAGACCGTTCCAAATTTTCATTTAATCAGCATTTCTAGATGTATTGTGGTCATTCCAGTTCAGTGTCTGTTGAATTTCAACAAAATCAAACCTCAGGAATGACAAAAGGTGTGTGTTTGTGTTTTTTTGTATATGTGTGTGGGTGCTTACCCACGGAGATGTGCTTGCTTGTTCCAAATATTAAATAAATAAGAACGGGGTAGAAGGAAGAATACAGACCAAACACTGGAGGAACTGCAGCCAGCAGAGCATTAGCCATCCCTACAGAGACAAAAGATTAGAAGAAAAATCGAAAAATCCACATACAAAGGAATGCTTGATGTTCAGTACAACAGAATTAGTCATTTCAGTCACTTTATTTGTCTGTGTAATCACACTTAGAATGGAAATTATTGGCTGCTAGGCGATGATAGATCTGTACACGTCTTGCGTTAGAAACAGATACAAATGAAAATCATGATAGACCCTCATATCCAGATCCTTTCCAGTGTTTCTATCAGTGATGAACAAAATTCAGACCCACAAAACTCTGCACCTAAATATATATGAGGTGCATGTTTGAGGCTGGAGCTCAGGTAATACAGGTGTGAATGTGCTAAACCTTGTGGCAGGTGCATGATTCCCACACTGACTCCTGATATCAGATCTCCTACAGCGTTTTTTCTGAATGAGTACTGCGGCAGCCATGACAGGAGAGGAACGACAGAGAAGAAACAGCTCTTTAGCTTTGGGCCTGAACACCTGACAAAGACAGAGATAGATTAAAGATGAATGCATGTATTATTTACTATTTTTAGGTAAAATGCAACAACAATTATGTAGTTGAATCTAGACAGTAAGACCGCATGAATTTGCTTGATGGTCAGTTTATTCTGCCAAAAACAGACATTATGGCCATCCACTTTTTTAAAAGCAGCCCTTAGTTTGGTTACAGCCTTTAATGCGTACACTAGTATGTTTAACTAACCTAATATACTGTACTCAAACCGCCCATATTTACCAGAGTTTTGTCTTCAACTTTTCCCATACTGTCTGGGACTTTTTTCCACAGTGCTCTCCCAGGATATCTAGTTGTGCTTCATTCACACCACAACTGTGATCGGGATTTAAATTCTCATTTTGTGAAGGTCTTTGATTGTCCATCTGTCAGAATAAAACAACGATACTGTTTTTGTGCACACAGCTACTATGACCTTGAACTCAAAGCAAAGCCGCAAAGCCACAAAGCAAACACAATAGCTACACCAATTAATGTGAAAGTCTTTATTGTAGGATAGAAAGAAAGACTAGAGGTCTTTACCTTTCATTCACCTTTTCTGCTTATCTACTCATTGTTATTAGCTCTTAAATCTTGGAACAGCCATCGTATGACACATTCATGTTAGATCAGTCAAATGAATGAGTCATTGTGCTGAATTCGCCATTGGATTCGCTTTGTTCAAAGGTTAAAAGATTTCAATCTATCACTCCTGAGAACATATTACACAATATCCCTCAGGTGACAGCTTTTGCTGACAAGACCTGCTACTATTTTTGTTTGGTTTGTTTAGAATATTTTTCCCCTGACAATAATTACATGATTTCCTTATTGCGGGCTTTATTATGTAACATAAGAAGATATGCCAATACATATAATAATGCAGTCGCTAGTCAAACTGTGCTGCCTTTCTGTACAGCGGACACCCAATAGACAAAAGGTTGAAATGCTTTAGTGTATTTGAAACGTTTTATTTGTACGTTTGATTATAAGAGCAGAAAAAAACTCAAAAAGCATATTCAAAATCCACATCTTCTTTTAAACAAATGCAAAAGCATATCCAAATGTAGGAGGTTAATATTTAAACATAAAAGTTCAAATGATTTAGAGAACTACAATGCATTAAATAATGCACAATGTGAAGGACTGATGTATACTCATGTCTTTGCACGTTTACAACCATACCATAGCAAACATTCTTAAGCAGTCACATGATAACACATCAAAGCTCATATCTGCACCTGTCAGCCATCTGTGATGAACACACGTGAGAACAGGTGACTTCACGGGTGTGAGGGCATTATAAACGTGCGAATAAAGTTATTATCAAAAAATCCTGAAGATAACTAACCTTGTCTGGAGAACCAAATGATTTCTGTAACTTGCAAACTGAGGATACCAAGATGTTATGGAAGTGCTGAACTGCTCAATAAATATTCACTCCACCGGTGGGTTTTTAGGGTCCTGTCCTAAAATATTACATATTTTACATATTACATACATAGGTACAATATAAATATAGTTGGACTTCATACAATATTCACCACAACCAGCCCAAAATACAAATCATAATGAATCCTCTCCACAACTTCATGTTCCATATACAGCTGCCGAATAAATAAGAGACCATCTCAAATGTTAATTTAATCAGCATTTCTAGATGTATTGTGGTCATTCCGGTTTCAACAAAATCAAACCTCAGGAGTGACAAAGTCATCCAACAGCAATGTGAAAAACTGACAGCATGGCAAGACACATGATAAAAGGTTATCACATAAATAAACTTTTCCGAAATACATGTACAAGTATTACTGTTGTATTGCTTAAAAGTGAATATCAACTTGTTTAGTAGGCTATTTGAGGTCTGAAATACAGAGGTTATTTTGACCTCTTTCCCCAGTTTTTATTTTCTGCAAATAACTACAAACAGAAACAATATATTTATTTGAAATGTGGGAGAAATATTGTTAGTAGTTCACAGAATAAAACAAAAAATAATAATTTTACCAAAACAATCCCTATAAATAGTAAATTCAGAAAAATGTCCATGATGCTTGATTTAGTTTTTGTTCTGTTCGGTTTTGCACCTGTATTAGTTCTAATATTAAGTAGTAGTAAATGACCCAAAGAGGAACTTTACAAACATGTACCTCAAAAAGGTAAATAATGCAAAAAAAATGAAGCCTTACATATGTTTTCACCATGTATTTTGAAAATCTAATTTCACTAGATTTACATTTACCGTGTTTATCCTCAACACTGAACTTCAGTACTGAAACTGCTTCAGAAGCACAGTAAGATCTTTGAGTCTTTCCGCTCGGCTCCGTGCAGACTGATGAACCGGCAGCTCAAAAAATGAAAACGTGAAGCTTCGGGAGAAGCTAAGATTTGTGATTTGCCTCAAAGGGGGTAACCTAGGGGGTCTTGGTGGGTGTCTTGGTGGGAGGGGCTTGCGTTTCACCCTAGCACTCTGCCCATTCTCCGGTTGAGTATTTTTGATTTGAGAAGGGGGTGGGGGGGGTTGGTGCTCCGGTGCGGCGATTGGCTTATTGTGGGCAGGGGGAAGGGGGGACAGTGGAGGGGGGAAACTGTCAAAAGAAGAGTCGGAGTGGGAGGAGCCTTCCCACGGTGCCATGCTGTCGGGGAGGTTGGCGGAGAAGATGGGGGGACGGTCTCGTTTTCTTGTTTCGACCTGAGGGAGACCCTGAGGAGTGGATAGAACTAAAAACAAAACACAAAAATATACAAGATTGAACTGCCTCATTCTTAAACATTATCTTACAAAGATCATTGTTATGACAATAATAGCCTCCTGAATTTCCTTGTGTTTGTACTTGCATTGTCTGTTGATAAGCTCAGGTAACGTTGTGTGGACAGGAGAAACAAGCACCAATGAAAACACACACTTTAGAGAATTGTTCAGTTTTTTGTCACATGCATGAAAACCTTTAAATGTACATTTATGACCCTGCAGTCAAATCTGTTTATATTATAATAATTTTCAACACCATCTCATTACAGCCAATCAAGTTTATTAATATATTAATACCCTAGAGCTGTTCAGTTATTATGTCAATTTGTAGGTCGAATTTGTAAATCCCTCTGGATTTTCTAATGGGTTTTAAGAATATCTTTTTAATGTATCATTTTTCATTTATGAGTAAAATAATGTCTGGTTAATACAACTTCAAGAGACGTTTCGTCTTGCTCTACAACATCAATTATACAGTGTCATACCTCAAACATGAATTTTTAAACCACTGTAAGTCTTAAGTTACATAAAGACGACAATGACCTCAAGGATGTCAGTGTATAAGTTTGAATCAGACAGTCCTTACAGACTTACTGGTTATCAAGTTACATTAGACAAAATAGTAAGGAAATTTCCATTTGTGGTATGACTGATTTTCACCTAGTTCATGTACACCCAAAAACTATATGACATGGTTTATATATGCTATATGATGTTGGTTGCATGTAATGTATTAACTTCACCTGCTGTTTTGCCACCTGATGAACCAATCAGAGGAAACCTATCCCGTGACATCATTCCTCCACTGACCTGCATGTTCAACACAAACAAATCATGAACCGTGACGTTAACTAAAAGGCTATTACTTAAGTCTTCTTGGAAATTATGGTCTGGACTTACCTTCTCAACTTTAGCATCTTTCTTCTTTCGTTTTTGAGGCATCCTGCTGTTCTTCTATCCTTTTCTTCTTCAATAAGCTTTGCTGAATTGTGACATCTTTCACCAAAATTCAGGACACACAGCAACTTCTTCAGGAGAGATTCAACATCATTTAAATAAGCAAATTTACATTACAGAAGATTTTTCCATGTTTCCCAAGTTCAAGAATTCCCTAAGATTTGAGCCCTTGGTGAGCAGTTAAAAAACACAACATTCACACAATTCATTATCCTTTCTATTATTATAGTTATTTCATACTTACATTAGTCTTTTATCCCCTCTGCTCTTCATAGAAATCTTTTCTCTTTATCTTGCATCACTCCTTTTCACAGCCATTTAATCCAATTTCATATTAAACAGATTTAAAAAGAAAAGCTCTTCTTACACATTCTGTAAACCCTAATAATATGGTTTATATCTCTCTGATGTCTTCTCTCTCTGGCTTTCATTCGATCTGCTGTGGATTAAAGGGGTTGGCCATCGAGCAGCTAAGATGATGAACAAAAGGGAATTGGAGAAGGAGGTGAAATATTTATACTAAGTTAAACAGCCAAAGCCCCCCAACACTCGGTGTACCCTCTCTCTCTCACTCATTCACCTTCGTGCATATTTACCTGATGGCCTAGAGCCCAGAGAAACACGGATACATTATACACCTATGAACCCACCTTCAAGTCGTGGGCCACACACTCTTAATATAAACACACATGCATTTGCAAAATCATGTATGATGAAAAATTATATACTAAAAATTATAACTATAAAATAATATGAATGGTAGTATGGGTTGCCTAGATGCCTTTTAACCAACAATGTGTCTTGAAGGAATGTGCTGGACACTTGTTGGCTGCTTTTCCTTTACTACCTGGACCAACTCCAAATCCATTAAAAATGAAAAAAAAATCATACATATATTCATACAATTTATCAAAATCCAGTAGATCAGGATTACACATTAAACTTTATTAAAAATGTTTCTTCGCAAACATTTACAATTAAAACTCTTTGGCATTTAAATTTATGTAAATGAAAGCCAGTATCAAGTCTTCAAAAAACGATGCGAAAACATCCTTGTCTCGTCATCTTTTTGCCTCGTGTCAACAGCTTTATTCTGTTTATCCATCTCTCCTTGAGTTAACTTAAACAGCTGCAATCCCTGTCCACAAACAACAACCCAGGCTTCTCCCACTGGTCCAGCCCCTAACCACGCCCACAAACACGCAGCATCTGCAGTGTGTGAGAACAACACCTTCTGTGGGCGGAGTCCATCACTGCCCACACTCCACAAACACATGCGCTGGTCCGGTGAGGTGGATGCTAGTAAGGTAGGGCTTACCGAACACAACCCGGTAAGGGGGGAAGAGTGCGCTAAGGGAACTGACCAATGGGAGTGCTGCTGTAAAGACACGCCTCCATTCTCCAGCTGATCTCGCTCTACACTAATATGCAGCAGAGACAGCTGCCCATCATCTCCACCGCTAGCTAATGAGATGAGATTTTCTTCCGTTTGTCCAGGGACTCTCCACTGTGATAATGCAAGAGTATTGACTCCACTTTGGTGAACAGGAATGGAAAAGAATGGGGCAGACGGACCTAATGCACACAAAATAAATCATTATTAGCATAAACTTCTAGTTTTAGCAGAATTAAATAGTATACTAAAACATTTGTTTTAATTGAAATAATAATAAAGAAAATATTGGCCTAAATATTATTTGAACATTTAAGATGAGGCACTAAATATTATTAACTGAAAACAATCAAACCAACTCAACAAAAATGTATATAGCTATATGAAAAATAGACAAATAATGAATAAGTTGTTAAAAAAATAAACTTAAATAAAAACAAAAAAATACAAAAATAAAAGCTAATTCGAAATATTAATAAAACAACAATTAAACTTTTGTGGGATCTTTAATGCACTATAAACAATCATACACAAACACATTATAACAAAATCATACAATTAACACAAATGATCTTACATTTTTATATTATAGCTAAAATAAAAAAAATACTAATACAACTAATACAAAAGTGGTTATGGTCTGGTATGTGTATGACTCACCCTGCCAGCTGACACTGGCCTTACTGTTCAAAACTGCTGTTAAATCCCACACAGATATACAACCATCTGTAGTGCCACTGAACAGCAACAAAAGCCTAAGAAAATGTGTGTAAGATATTAAAATATGGAATTATAAAATGCTTATTAAAAGTATTTTTTTATTATTTTCTCACTCTTTGCCCTTGGAGTCCTTCAGTGTGTGTGTGGCGACGCTGAGCACACACCTCTGATGATAAAAACATTCCCACAGCATCTCTATTTTTCTGTTGCTCTCGGTCACACTGAACAACCTAAAAAAACAACACAACATAATAAAGTAAACACTAATGAACACTAATAAAATTTCTAATGCATTTTATGAAAATCTTTCTTTAATCCATATTAGGAGTGTCATATACCCTTATTGACAATAACCATGATATAAATAACTGAAGACTGATATCATGTTAACATTACAAATATGATTATACTGTAAATAATTCATTGTTAGAATCTGGTTGACACTTTAACATAGATGACGGTTTAACACCCGTTTAACATTTTGCTCTAATAGTCAAAATATAAACTCTATCTGCCTCCCTGAGTGTGATTCATTGGCCAAAAAATAGAAAACAAATTATTCGACTGATCATTTATACATTTTATTTCAATAGATATCACAATATTATAGTTACAGTGAATTCTTGTGGCCACAATAACCGTCTGATAAACATTAAAGAAATCTGATATTATGACAGCCCTAATTCATATACTTAAAACCTAAAAAATCTAAGCACCTTACTGCACCATCACTACAGCCCAGAGCTAGGAGGACACATTCAATCCCATCATGCACCACAGCCATAGACATGTATCTGAAAAGAAAAGCATTTAAACAAATTCCTCTTGAACAAGAAAACAACCACAGTGATGTTTTAGCTTTGTCTGACCTCTAGTGGTCAGCAGCTGGTTGCAAGAAACCGATTGAGTTGGGAAAATCTTTTGTGACAATCCTGTATGTTTGAATTAACTCTTATAGTTCACCCAAAAAAGAAAATTCTTTCATCATTTACTCACCCTCTTGACATTTCAAACCTGTATGACTTTCTTCTGCAGAACACAAAAGAAGATATTTTGAAGAATGTTGGTAACCAAATTTACTTCAATTGTATAGACACAAAACCAATGCAACTGAAAGTCATACAGCGTAAGTAAATGATGACAGAATGTTTATTTTTGGGTGAACTATCCCTTTAAGCAATATGCGAAATGGGCCCAAAAATGTGTAAAGCTGCTACAACCAACCAGTGTGAGAAAAATGACTTTATACTCCTCCAAACATAAAAAGTAAACAGTATAATAAACATACACACACCTAGTCTCAGGGTCCATTTTGACCGTCTTGTGTCGATTTCGCTTCCGTTCCCACTGCTCATCCAATCGATGGCCAGCAATCTGAGTCACCTGACAGACTGGCTGACCCTGCTGCTCATCCATACAAATCCAAAGCCTGTAACACTGTAGCTGTGCCCGTCCTCCCGCCGAGAACACCAAAAAAGAAAGGTCCGTCGCACTTTCATTCCCTTCTCCTCTTTTGACGGCAGCCAGGCTGCGGACATTCGAGATGTGGTCCGTCAGAACAGCGAGCAACTTCACAGTTCCACTATGTGGTTTAATGGCAAGCACACTAACTGTGGTATCCTCCCCACCAGTAACAAAAACTTCCCAAAGTTCTGATGATGTGTTTGTGACACAACCAAGCCGACGCACACATCCAATCCCTCGTCCATGAAGGCCCTCCTTCAGTGTGTGTCCATTCACAGCGCTTTCTGCAGACGCTAATGAGCGAGACGCGATGACGGCTCCTTGTTTGATGAACACTAGGGGGCCCTGTACGAGCGTGTGTGCTTGTGTGTGGGTGTGTGTCGGGAGTCTGTATGCCCAGGATCGATGGCCACCTCCGCAGGAAACCGATAAGAGTTTCTCTTGTCTGTGAGGGTCCCATAAAACAAAGTTTATGGAGTGAAAGCCAACCATGACGAAGCGAGCCTCAGTTAGGCTTTTGTTACTTCTTACCTTCTCCATCTCCATCTCGGTTTCCTTGATTCTTTCATTCCTCTCTCCTAGTTCTGGTCTGTGAGAATCAAGAAACAGAACCTTCTCCAGCCAGTCCATCCCTCGGCAGGCTCGCTGAACTCGACGGACGGTCAGAACGTTTTCTTCAACAGTTAGTATTCTTACACACCCATCTCGACCTGTCGTGTAACACACACCCTGATGCTCACACACAAAAGTCACACCCTGCTTTCCATGGACACCGAAGAGGGTGATGATGGGAGTTAAAGCAATGTTTTCCTTTACACTAGTTATATTTTCAGTCTTGCTGGGTTCTTGTTTTGCTCTGTGTTGCCTGTTATCAATTTCTGTATCTTCCAAGTCTCCTGCTATTTCTCCTTTGTTTCCTAGGTCATTCCTTTTAGTTTCAGTGTAGAGCAGCAGTGACCCTCGGCGGTCACCACACAGGTACAACCCCTCTTTGTGTGATAGAGAAACAGCAGCAGTCAGCCAGCGCTTGGCACAGGGTGGCAGCAGAAACGGAGGAAGCATTTTGTTCTCTATTTGCAGGCCTGTTTCACTTTCTAACACTGTGACTTTCCACCTAAACACCAACCCTTCAGAGCCCGATGCGAAAAGACACAAACCCCCTTCAAACCCACCCTTTACCCAAAGCACAGAGTGAATTTTACCCTGACCAGCTTTTAGCAACACACCCACATCTGGCTGTCCCACAGGGAACACTTGGACACCTCCGTTGAGATTACCCACAGCACAAACCCACACAACAGAACTGGATTTCTGGATGCTTGTGATCTCCATTACACAGTAAGTCTGGAATTCTGCTCCCCCCTGCCAAATCACATCCCAATTTTGACTTTGACTAAGACACACCTCTCCCTGATCAGTACAGGCTAGTATTTTCGCACCTGCACCTTCACCCACCAACCTGATAATTTTAGGGCAACCTTGTGCTTCAAAACCAAGATCCACCTGAGATTCTATCTGATCTTCTTCTTCATCTTTTTTCTTCTCTTGTGCCACTCTCCACACTCGTATCTCTCCATCAGCCCCTCCAGTTGCCACCCACCCCCCTCTACAGCTCATGTTACCCTCACTGACAGCCAGAGCCCTCACCCCACCAGACCTATGCCCTCTAAAAGTACGTCCCACCTTTCCTTCGCCTTCCCATTCCCAGAGTAAGCACGCTCCATCTTCCCCTGCGCTGAACACACGGGTGGGCGTAAGCCTGACACAGAACACCCGGGCCTGGTGCCCGTAGAGCACCCGCAGACAAGTGGGCGATTCTTCTCCACAACCAGCATCTCCACCGAGCGCACCAACATTCCACACACGAACGCTGCGGTCGTCCGAGGCAGATGCCAGCCAACCAGATTTTTTGAGGTAGCAGAGGTTAAAAATCACTCCAGTGTGGCCCAGCAAACGTCTCTCGACCTGAGACTGGCCATCAGGTTTGGTTCCTATGGGTCTCCAGAGCACCAGCTGGTTAAAAACAGTCCCACCAACCAAAACTAAAGAGTCCCAGATTGAGCCAATTATAAGTGCAGAGTAGAGAAGGCAGGTCTCTACACAAGAGTAGAAGGAAAGAACGGTACCGGAGTTTACCTCCAGCAGCAGTAGGGCATTGTGGGCCAAGGATACGGCCAAATGTGTGTGGGGTTCTCCATCCAGCCAATGAATGTCTAGCACCCAATCTTGCAGCTCAAAAAGAGGGCCGGACAGCTTCAGGCACTGCCCTCGAGAGCTAAAGGTGATGAGACGCACACCTTTACCTCCAAAAACAATAAGCTCTTCTTCCTCATCCCAAACAGAACCTTCAGATGAAATGATATTGTTGCTTTGTCTTTCTCCAGATTGCAGTCTCTTCCTAGGTCGTATGCCATGGATACGGACATTCTGGAGAACATTTAAAGATGCACATTTTGTAGGTGATACTTGAAGACTGTACACAGAGAGGATTGGTCCATCACCTAAAACCAAAAAAGAGACAAAAAGCATATGTCATATAACGCGTATTCTGGTACATCTTGCAAAATGTGCATCAATATAATTTTATAGTTATAAAATATCTCACAAGAATAATAAATGGTTTTGAAGCTGTGCATATTGTTAAAACGTGAATTGTGAGAATACACAAAAACTGTTCATACATGATGAGAAGTATTTTATGATTGGCATCTGCCACATACTAGGTTTAAAAAAAAATGTGTTCTCTATATTACAGTTTTTACCTCACACAAATAATATTAATCACACAAAATACAAAGAGTGGCCACTTGTGGAAAAAACAAAAATGTAGTACAGTATGTTCCCCCTCATTTCATTAAAATGTAATAATTTCGATTCTGTGCAAGAAAGTATTAACAACAATTTTAGCCAACCACAATGATAGTAAACTCCAAACTAGAGTTAGCATAACAACATTAACTGTAATATTAAAGACTTATAAGCCTATAAGTGTCAATCACCTGTCAGCAGGAATTCATCACCCAGAAACTCCAGCGCAGTCACTGGAGCAACAAGCACAGCAGACTCCCCAGAGAATGCCATCAAATACAGTGGAGAAGAACTCTGGACCACAACATAAACATTACTGAGTGATGTATTTTAGATCAACAGACCTTTAAAATATCATTGGTACAAACACAAGCCTCTGTCAAATAAACCTAAATTAATAAATTAAATTGTTTACCATTAAAACCATTATACATTTCTATATGCAGAATGCTTTGGGTACTATCATAATAAGATGTAATGGAGTTCTATCGGTTCCCACCTGCCAGATAACAACCCACCAATAGAACCCAACACATTACCAGCAGAGACCCTCAAAAACAATTACAGTTTTCAATAAAACCAATACAACTCCCATCCCATTGTAACATTACATCCATTAGAATTTATGATGGTTACTATTGCTTTTCAAAAACTGTTCGATTAAATGGCGTTGTATTCACAAACAAATGTTTAGTTTAGTTGCTGATATCAGAGCTAGATTCTCAGACAGATTGAAAATTGATCTGGATTACAAAATAATCGTTTAAACAAGCACAGATAAATCCAGGACTAACACATATTCTGACCAATCTTCTGATTCTGCCTGATTTGCATTAACACAATCTTAAACAAGTTCAATTTTACTCACATCCTTACTGTACAGATCGTGACTTTATTCAGGATTAAAAGAAACAAAATAGTAGTATATTTATTTATTCTCACGCACGCTCCAGCATGTTTAGTTGCTGCTTTGCATGCATGTGTTCTCACTTCCTCGTTGACATTGCGCAGCGTCCAATCACAATTTGCAATACTGCACACACCGCACCATACCGCCTAACTATTGGACGAAACTCTCAGCGCTCTCTACTGTTAAAACGCTGACATATGTGCATTTTGCCCGATGCATAAACCATATGTCTACCGTAGAACTCATGAGAATTGTATACAAATCATATAAAATGCACAGTCTGTTGAACTGGCAATTTTATACGCCCGGAGCGTCATTTTGCGCATGTGTCTCCTGTCTGTTGTTTAAATGTTATTCGGACCGCTCAAACCCAGGGGGTTAGGAACTTAGTATGATATTTTCGGAATAAAACCTTCAGACTGCATGTAAGTTTGGCCAATAAAATAATAAATAATACAATATCTGTTTGTAATACACGGTTGTGTAAATGCACAGGAGAACCAGTAATAAGCTCGATCTTTGGTCTAGACCGCAGCTCGGGTTTACTCCTCCTATATAGTGCGATGCTCGGGTTTAGCGATCTGGCTAGCGGCTGAATATTACTAAAATAACGTACACCCTCCTGCTTTACGTATTATCTTACTTTAAAATAATGTAAGGGTTTGCCGATTGTGTGTTAATGTTCTTGCGTTTAACAAAAGCGCAGTTGTACGTGTGTGATTTAATATTCTTGATGGATAGTGAATGTAGCTCAGGCTTTGTTCCCTCATGAATTCCTCAGAGAGGCGGAGCAGACATAGATGGTCGGAGCAATTATCGGATTATTTTAAAAAATGTGCCTCAGTTTTGCTTTCTGTCCGCTGAATTACAGACTGTACATACATGTGTGCCTGGTAACCCGCAGCAGATGCGCATCTGTTGAGCACCGATGACCAAGCGACCTAACACACTCATATGTGGCGTCCAAAGTTCAACATACCACTAAAGCTAAACTACTGGAAACCAACTGCACATAACAGGACTGTGAAATATGAAACAGTGAAACAACAAAATAGTGTCTTCTTTTCAAATTTTATATAGATTTTTATTATGTAAATCCATTAAGCTACTTAAATAGCCTACCTCAATGTAAGCCTTAGTGTGCATACACATCAACTCATCTTCGTACACAAACACACTGTGCTCACCACCATGACATACCGCATGCCAAACTTCACCTTGGAACAGAAGCTGTTCTTGCTAAGGAGGATTCATGCGGTGGTGGACACAGTTCAGGATTTTCGGAAAGACACCAACACCACTGTGCACCGGAACGCTGTGTGGGCAGAGCTGGCTCAGGCCTTTAATACAGCGTTCCCAAATCGACCACCCAGCAGCATTGGGTCTCTGAAGACACTGTGGAAGCGGCTGAAAGTGGAATGTCGTGTGGCTCTTCAGAAACGGCAGGAGCAGCAGGCTGCTGGGCTTCCTGTGCCCACACTCACGCAGGTAAATTCTTCTCCTAAATCGGGAATTCTAAGAGATTTCGGGGCTTTTTTTGGCTTTCCGCAAATTTTACGCATCTCTGGTGCCTGGCAGGTGCAAAGACAAGTGATTGCACTGGTTCCAAACCTCACCTCCTGTCTGGAAGAGATTGATGGAGACGGCAGCATTGAATCGGGTAGGAGTGGATCACCTGGAACAGGTACTTTATACTCCGTTAGCAAGTCTTATCTCTATTTTTAGGAAAGCAGATTTATTGAGTTTCTTTCTCACCTGTAGTGAAGGGGTTCTCTAATGGAAGTGAACATGACGATCCTGAGCTTGGTCAAAATAATGTAAGAATAGCATTTTTATTTATTTTAGATAGATATCAAAGTCATAAGGCATACAGTATACTAATATTACAGTAATATGCTACCAATTCATGTAAAAAACATTTTTATGAAGTTAACTTCACAGCACCCCAACAAAAATAAAACAAATGTTTTTATTGTTTATTATAAAACTGATTGGTCAATACTGCACAATATAATAATATAGTATTGCTATGATGCATTATTTTACATTATTCATTATTGGAGCATACTGTGTCAGGAGTGAGGATGTTATTTGCAAACCTCTTTTTTTAACAGGAAGTAGACAGCAAGGAGAACTTAGCCATCGACCTTGGCTTGGCCTTACATACCCAGCCACCAGTCAACTCTGGGATTCCCCCTGGCCCTGCTTCCTCTCCACCCTTCTCCAACCGTTTCCGGTCACATTCCATCCCTTCAAGATCTAGTCATCCCATTCTCCACTATTCCAACCACACTGGAAGCACCTTAGGCCTGGCATCAAGGACTCATGTGTTGAACTCTGACACCATACACAGAGATTCTGCAGTTCCACGTGGCACTGCTGGAGGATCAGCTGAAAACTCATTATCGCTAACAGATCCTTATACCACAAAATGGGAGGCTCGTCGACAGGAACTGTTTGAACTGGAGCATCAGCAGACAATGAGCCTGTTGCTCCTGCAGCAGTGTGTGTGGGAGGAGAAGAGGAAAGCTGTGAGACAGAAAGAGAAAGCCGCACGGGCCAAGAAGAGATATTATCAGGCCAAACTACAGAGAATGAGTGCAGAGGTTCTGCTCTCCAGTAGTGACAGTGAGGACGATGACCATCCACAGACATGAACACAGATGTTCATGACATCTTAGCTCTGTTAACTTTCTTTCGGAAAGGCTTTTTTTTTTAGCTTTTACTGTTAATTTACAAAACAATAATTTTGTTCGTTTAGGAATATACTGTAAAAATAAATCTGTTGTGTGTTATAGTATCCATATCCTTAAAGAGGCTAAATTAAAGGGATAGTTCACCCAAAAATGAATTTTTGGGTGAACTATCCCTTTTAATGCAAAAAAACCCCACTTCAGATAATTTTTAACTGTTTCTTAGCCAATTGGAATTTTATTTTTATATTTTGCATAAACCTCAGCAGATTTGCCAATGGTGTAAGACAAATTAAAACTCATTATCACTACAAAACAATTTGACTCTCTTAGTAAATTTACCTTGTTTTAAGGATGTTCAAGTATTTTTACTGGAAAACTATATACAAAAAGAAAGAATACCACTGTGTTTTTATCAAATGGAGAGAAATCAGGTGCTCTAAAACTCAATCGAGTCAGAATTGCATTGAGGATTTGTTCACATTCAGTCTTGACTGACACATGCTGGGGGGCAATTTAA
Source organism: Oreonectes daqikongensis (assembly GCA_026939265.1). Classification (NCBI taxonomy): domain Eukaryota; kingdom Metazoa; phylum Chordata; class Actinopteri; order Cypriniformes; family Nemacheilidae; genus Oreonectes; species Oreonectes daqikongensis. Next base: position 308,584 of record JAOTQM010000112.1, on the reverse strand, counting down.
GAGATAATCTGTAATATAAACGTCTTAACATATTAATTTAATGCTTATTTCTGGATTAAACTAAAGACGGATTATGGTGCTGCAAGGCCCCCCGAGGGTTTGTAATGTTAAACAGGAATTATACTGTAAATATTAATAAGATTGCAATTGCAAATAAAATCACAGCACTTTCACGGTCCATAATCCATTCTTGGTTTGAACACATCTAAGGGCAGTGGCTTCAGGAACAACCTTTTTATTCAGTTTACTGTAAATAATTAATACTATGCAGATTTATCAGATAAATAAGTGCTTTTAATTATTTGACTATCTACTGTTGAATCAAGGGGACTTAAGCCTAGTGGCATTTGTTTACTTCTTAGTGTTCAGATGAATAGAACTTAGGACTGTGGTCAGTCATGAAGAGCATTAAAGGTATAGTTCACACACACACACACACACAAAAAAATCTGCAATCCTTTACTCGACTTCATATAATTTTTAACTGTGAGCTACATTTTTAGGAACTTTGTAGCCTGCATATGGAGTCATGTAGATCACTTAAACAAAACTGTAAAACATTGTGCTTTTTTAAAGTGGACTTAAAATTTGCATTGTTATGTAATTTCATTTGATTACATGCAATAAAAAAAGTTGAAATCATTGAAATCTGTCACCAGAACTGTGTTTTATCCACCACTGTCATAAATATTTGTAGAACAGGAGACTGATAGCAATTAACTTCTTTATTGATAACCAGCGGGTCTCTGGTCTCACCTCCCATTTGTAGCAGATTTTTTTCAAACCCCCTAATAAATAGGATACAACATGTCTCATAATAAACATGTTGACCATGTTACATTCTCCTTTTTCTCTCCCACCAATCATGTTCCGCCTCTCTCTCTCTCTGAGTACATCTGTTTGTTAACAGAAGAGAAGGGGGCATATCAGACAAAACATGTACAAAAGTTTCACACAAAAAAAACCCATTTTGAACAAATGAAACCTCGCTCTTATAAAAACAAAGCTCCCACACACAATTCAAAACACACACTCCAGAAAGAACCATGAATAAGAAAATTAACATAATAAATATTAATAAATAAAATAAATTAATTTAATGTCTGTACAAGATAAAGTAATAAATAACCTATAAAAATGAATATAAAAAATCCTGGAGCACTTTTTCACAGGTAAGAGGTATAAAAGGATGATGCAGGGCACTCTTTTTGGCAAAAACTCATGATAATACTGACAAATTAACGTGAAGCGTGGTATTCCTTTTAAACAGATATGATCTGATCTCATTGACTGCATTTAGTTCATCTCAGCATGTTTCTTCCCCTGAAGCACCAAGATTATTCAATACTTCACAGAAATTTCACTGACATTTAGATATGCTCTCTTTGTTAAAAGAATGGATTAAATAGGTTCTCGCTAACCTTTCCTCAAGCAATATTTGTGATAAGCCTGGTTATGAAATAGGGTTTGATTATGTTAAGATGTTTTGAATAAGCTTGTAGGCTAGTTTAAAAAAATATCCATTCAATATAGTCTCTTCCCACAGCTATAACAAACTCCAATGTGTGCCTTAATATTATATTATCCAAGGACTGAGGAATGTATTTTTACACTCTCTAAACCAAATACCTCAAATAGGCCAAATATTGGAGTTTGATGAAACAGTGTGTTTAGACCAACACAAAAACCTTTCAATCAAGTCACCTGTCTTAAAACATAATCTCTTGACTGACAATCATTACGGTCCAATCATATCTTCTGTTTCATAATTCATCATAATTACAATCACAGTCTCTGGATTTTTCCACCAATCCAAAATTAGGGCCAATATGTTCCTCATTTACATAGACCAATCCTTTTCTCAATGGATGTTTTTAATGTTCATGTCGGTCAGTGGGCGTGGCTTATGTCGCATAAACACAAAGTTGGAATACAAGGATTGGATTGGGGATGTTTAGGACTGTTTTGGCTTGCGATGGGTTTGAAAATGTTCTTTGATTCTACCCACTTAAACACATATCCACACGATCTTCAAAAACATCACTAGAGATTTTTCTTCTTCGATCTTTGTTGAAAAAAAATACAAAAAGTATAAAAAAGTGTTATGTACAGTTTGTTTCTCTCCATTCCTCTCAGCTCGATGTCTGAAATCTGAGGTTTGCAGTTTGGATAAAGGATAGAAATCATCACCTTCCCTTTGTGTTTTTGATATTCTGGGTGATATCTTAAGCCCTTGATGAACAACTTCACTCTCAAGTCTTAAGTTTTCCCTGGGTGAAGCAAGGAGTCCTGAACGCTCCGGTTGGCTGTTTTTTGATCCTCTTGAGCCCATCAGCAGAAATGCATTGTGGGCCTGTGAGGTCAGCATCAAGATTGTCCATCACTTCTGTTAACTCTAAACAGAAAGAAACGGAGAGTGAACAAAGCAGCAATGATTTCAATAACATTATGTATATATTATACCATTATTGGTAAGTTATGACTTTTGAAAATATTAAGGGATATACAGTACAGTGGGGTCAAAAAGTAAGTTTTCACAATTTTCAAAATAAACTAGAAAAATCAAATGAGCCCAAAGAAAGCTAAGCACAATTTTACTCGTAATGAAAAGCATTTACACAAGTAGACTCTTAAACCCAATGTAAATGGTCATACAAAGAGACAAAAAGGGAGACTAGACTTACTCCGAGTCAGGTGACACTTCAGAGATGCTCTGAGAGGTTGCAGAGAGAGGAGGTGGAGAAGGGGAGGGGCCTGCTGAGTTTGGGTTAGGAGGCAGGGTTAAGACAGAGGAGCTGAAGGAGGCAAGTATGGAGGAGAGGATATCAAGGTGTTCGCTAGAAGGTGGGCGACTAGACGGCGCTCCGGGTGCAGCTGTCGAAGAAGGGTACCTACATGGTGGGGCGGAGTCTAGGCGCCCACGACGAGAGGGCAAGGTTTCTTGGGGCTCCTCTGTGATTGGTGGAGGGGGTGAAGAGGGTGGATGTGGCTCGGGGTGCGAGAGCTGCCGAGGCGGCAGGCTTCTCAACCACTCCCTGCACGGTTGTGCTCCGCCATTAGACTCCAGCTGTTCCCGAGACCGACTGCTCATGAGTGCTCCTCCGAGGTGCTCTCTAGAGGCCTGTTGCCTTGTTAGAGTGTTGAGCTGTGTTCTCGAACCACTTAAAGAACCCTCTGCCCCCATTAAACCTGTCAGGCCACCCCTAGCCATCAGATCCTCCCTGGAGGCATGGATGCTGTGAACGGGGCCCAACCTCTCTCTGGATCCACCCAGGTGTTCGGCGCCGAGCTCGCGTCGTCGCGGCAACAGGTCAAGGTTTTCGCGGGAACGCTGCCGTCGAGCAAGCGAATCCAGGTGTTCGCGGGAGGAGTGCCGGGAGGCGGGTTGGGACAGCGAGCCGGTGCCGGAGTACATGCGGCCGTAGGACGCGGCCGGGACGCCCCGGTGACCCAACGTGGAGGTCCTGTACCAAGACATTTCGCTGGGAGCGCGACCCACGGCAGAGAGACCTTGCAGAGCAGGTGGGCAGCCCAGACGATTCTTTAGGATTCCTATGAGACGTTTAGAATTTGGCTGTGAATTACTGACTAAAAATAATAAAAAATGTAAAGATACATAAAATGAGTCTTACCCTTGCGCTGTCTGTGTGTGAGCCCGTTCTCATCCCCGCTGGTCAGCGCTGCTTCCTGCTGGTTATTATTAGCTGCGTCCTTGCTGTAGTCTCCCCCCAGGCGGCGCTCCGAACCCCATTTCTGTAGAGAGTGAGCCTCACACCCCTCCAGCGCTGGCCAATAGGAGAGCAGATCATTGCCATCCAGATCTGACACATAAACAGTTCCATACACTAACAGTTGGGTCTCACAAAACTAATAAAGCTAAAGCTGTTTCAGTTCATGGCATTAAAAAATAGCAAAAAAATGTATATAAAAAACAAATATTTGAGATTTACAAATGAAAATGTTCATTCATTCTATAGATGGTTTCATTGCACGCCTGGTCCAAAGTTAACTTCCGGTTTGTGTTTGTTCATCGGTCTGACTATTGGCTAATATTATAACTATTTATATTTTATATTCTTTATATGAATATTTTATTGTATATTAATTGTATTAAATAAACAATTTGTTTTGTATATTAATTGTATTAAATAAACAATTTGTTGAATGGGTCGTGTAACTTAGGCGCATTTAAGTTTAGCCAAGTGACGGTTCTTCTACTGGTAACCCAAAATAATATGGACTAGTCATACTTTTAACTTGCTAACTAATGTAATTTACTTGTTATTTCTGTTGCTTGTTAGCAGAAATAATCTGCAGCGACTCTATTCTTTGCGGATGTGTACCAGAAGTTAAGTTTGGTCACAAAAGCATGCATTCGCAGAAACGTTTGTTTATGTTGTTGCTTTGAAACCATCTATATACTTTAACATACAGTACATGTATTCTCTATACTTATATATATAACTATATATCAAAGCATTTTGGATAAGTGAATATTTTGTTCGTTTTGTATCTTTAAGGTGCATTCTGTTAATATCTAGGGAGCAGTATTTTAGTGCAATCAAACTTTGTGACAGTGGAACACTCAAAAAACTAGAAAGCAAACTGAGAAACACCAACAGATGACAGCAAAGGATGATATAAGTACCTTTTCCCCCATTGTGTGCGGGTTCTGTGAGCAAACGCTCGCCGTGAGCAGTACGTTTAAAGCGCCGATGGATGCGTCCACGCAGACGAACGTTGTCCTCGCTCTCAGAAGACGGGATGGACAGACTTCTCTCCTCCTCCAATGAGAGATCAGAATCCGAGTCCGAATCCTCACCTGAGAGAAAGACATATAGACAGAGAGAATGAGCATAAGGGACAAGAAATGTAGAAGTGCCCAATAGCAATCTGAATTAAAAATCAAAACAAATAGGAGTGTAATTGTTGTGTATACGTACAGGCATGCAGGTTATTGTGTGTTAGTGTACCTCCGTTGCGGTGGAACATAGCCACATCCAGATCAGTGGCCCCTGTGTGTGCTAGAGTGTGTTCTAGAGCCTGCCGTGCCAAGAGATTCTCTCTGAGAAACACACATGAATAATACATTAGCTTTTAAGCTTTTAGTTTTTCAATTCACAACAATGCACACAGTTTCAGTGTTTTAACTTACAACAATGCACACTCTGCATACCTGAAGATTTGGGTATGGACAACAGGGACATGAGAATTCAAATAATAAATGAAAAGCTATTTCTGGTCTGCTTTAATAGCAAATGTGCAGAAGTCGTTTCTTGTCACGATCCCCACAGACAGTATGCATAACTGTCTCTTGTATTATTCTTGTAAATATCAGTTGCAAAACCAGCATAAGCCTGTGAAAATAATTGACTTATCTAGACTGTATAACATTTCAGTCATGTAACTGTTACAGTAGATTTCTGTGTTTAATCTGCATATGCGATTTACTTTATGTTCACAGACCTCGCACTGCTGACCGATGAGATGGTTGAAGTTCCGAGTGTGATTCGGTGTAATCCACTCTGCTCCAGCAGGGAGGCGCTGTTGTATGGGTTTTGGCCCTGCATATACATAAATTAGGTTAGAAAGTCAGATAATGATAACCAGTTTATGAGGCCAAATAGAGGTTTAAGGCTTAAGAAGATCTGTGTGTGAGGTGGGGGTCATGTTTGTTTTTGTGTTCACTAACAGTAACCTGTGGGGGTCTGGCAGGTTCTTCACTGGGGCTTTTCTTGCCTAGACAGGCCAGTTTCCAAGCCTCCTGCACCTCTGAATTCAGCAGTGTGAACACCAAAAACACGGCCAAACCCTGAACCACACACACACACAAACACACTTTCTTTAATACACTGTAAGAGAATAATTAACAATATATAACAATCTATACAATAAAACTATGTACTATATACAATATATATAACATATAATACACACTTACTTGTACACAGCAGAGGATGATGAACAGGTAGTGGAATGCCAGGACACTGTTGTTAACAGCCATCAGACCAAATAGCCAAACGCATGTACTCAACAATAACAAGAGGAAGGCACTACGGATAGTAGAACTGTGGAATAGGAGGAATATTATATAATATAATAATATAATAAAAAAGTCATATACGTCATTACAGTTTGATGCACCATTGTAAAATAAGTAGAATGAATAAGTCCTATATCACACATACATTAGCAGTACATATAGTCAAAGCACTCATGTATGTTGTACTCACATCACAGGCAGCTTCTTAATCTCCTTCTGAGTGGGGTTACATGTCATACGCAGGACCATTGAAAACATTCCACCATTCATCTGTAAAAGATACAACGTTACTATCATTACTGTACTGTGATCCAACTGTACTGTGATCCATAGTGAACTACATTTCGTTGCCTTGTACTTGTACATGTGTAATGACAATAAAGTTGAATCTAATCTAATTTAACCCATTATTCACTAATAAACCTTTTTTCCTACTTTCCCTGCAAATTATTTCTGACAACAAGTAAAACAAATAACAAGTAAATTATATTAGCTAGCAAGTTAAAAGTATGTCTAGTTATTTTGGGTTACAGTGGAAGAACCGCTACTTGGCTAAACTTAAATGCGACAAAGTTACACGACCCATTCAACAAATTTTACAAAAATATACATATAAAAATATATATCATATACAATAAAACTCAACAAACTGTTTATTTAATACAAATTGATATACAATACAATATTAAGTGTAATACCAGTATGACAATGCTAACGGGTCCCGCAAAGCTCCACATGAGCTTATCATACATGGAGATCCAGCAGAAATCTGGGTTTCCGTATCCCTCTGGATCCAACCCCACCGCCAGGCCTACAACACACACACATGTCAAATGTAGACATGCCTACACAAAAACATATATATTTGTGTGTGTCTGTGTGCACATACCTGTAATGATAGCGGGAACTCCCCAGCCAATAGCATAGTAGAATCTCATGGCACCGTAGTTGATGTTTCTCACTTCTGTCTGCATACGGTAAATATGCAAAGCTTCCACAAAGAGCCACGCAAAAGCCGACATGAAAAAATAATGCAGGAGGATCGCAACCACCGTGCACAGGAACTGCACCAGAGAACAAACCGAATGATAAATTGAGAACAATTACTTGGAATATAAAAGATATTAGCAGAAATATGCAATATAACACAAAGTACTGAGAGATTATAGTTACGGATTAGAATATGCTATTGGGAAAATGTCTATGCAAGTTCATGTGAGCTCAATGAGCTGTGGTGCTCATTTAGGTGGTGAAAGTTCAAATTCAGCTCGCATTTTCAAGTCCTGTTCCCTATTTCTTCTTCCTATCACTTCTTTGTGATGGTTATATACATAAAATAGCAAAAGTCCAAAAATGTGAATCTAAAGAAAGAATTATTAGAGCGAAGCAAAAGTGAATTATGAATGAACCCACACATGCACATCCCAGCACAGCAGTTGAAATTAATGAACTCGGCAGTAACAGGCTTTTAGTGCGAGTGGTTTGCACTCAGGAGAATATTGTCTGTTATAGATGGTGTTAACCTGCTTTAGAAAGAGAGAGATGAGTGTAAATCTGTCTGAGGAGGAGAGAGAGAGGCTGTGTTTAAATAAAGCCTGAGTCTCACCTCACAATGAGGTTTCAGTGGCTTTGCTACCACATTGTGCTATTGGCTTTAATGTCAGGTTTTAAATGACACAAGTCATATTCAAACTGCCTGATACTTTATCCTGACAATAAACATGCTTCCTACTGAGTTATTCATCATCTTCAGTGACCGTTGTACACTTGACTTTAAAACACTGAATATACAGTGGGATTCAAAGAGTATGAATGTAGGATTTAAACCATTTTTTCCTAAATAAACAGACCACTGTAAGAACTTTAAACAAGAAACAAGACACTTTAAATGAGAAAGTTGGATAAATAATAGGAAATTTAGTACTGTTTCTAAAATACAAATAAAATGTAAATGCATCTGTGACATTTGTAACTTTATTGTATTGTATAGATTTTTTAGCTTGCACTAAAAATGTCAACATGAAACAGAAGTTGCAATGGTGTTTTTTCCAGTATTTTGACATATATCCAAGTGAAATAGCTTCTGGAATGAAACTAAAATCAGGATAATATTTGAATTCATCCTTAATTGCTTCTTGATAAATGAGTAGTTGACAAAATAACTGTCCTATACACTATACGCTGTCCACACTGGCAGCAAAAATGTAAAAAACAAACTATTAATACTATATTATTTTATATTATTAATATTTATATTTACAATATAAAATTGCATAAGAAAGATTTATCATTGTTGGAGCCAATATCCTTGTGGTTAATGGTTCCGACATATGGCGCGGTTGCGCTTCGGGCGACCCGGATTCGATTCCCATCTCGTGGTCCTTTCCCGACCCCACCCCTTTCTCTCTCCCACTTCGCTTCCTAAATCTCTGTCCTATACAAATAAAGGCAAAAATGCCAAAAACAATAAATCTTTAAGAGAGATTTATCATCATTGTAAGTTTTTTCATTTGCCATGATATACCATAAAACACATATGCAGTTTATTTGTCAACTACCCAAATTCAACATTTCAATCAATCAATTCATTTTTTAATTCTTACTATCATATTATTTTGCTAATTAATAATAATAATTTCACTTTTGGACCCCATTATATTAATCTCCTTTGTGTTGAATGAAGATTGTGTCCGTTGTACTGTGCATGTGTTACAGTCGTGTTACAGTGTTCTCGTTTCTTCACACCCGCCCACAGTTTCTTTGTCTCCATCACCAGCCCACACAAACAGAAACACATTTTCTTTTTGTAGTTTTTTTCTGACCTGTTGTTCCGTCTGGTTGATGCCCAGCAGGTATGTGAGGTGTGACAGTAGAGTAGCTGCAGCCATGTTGGAGTGAATACTGCGTGTGTTCGATTTCAATCCTCTCAGACATGATAAAACCACCACCGTTAGCAACAACGCCGCCATGGAAACTGAGAGTGAGGAGTATGTTACTATGGCGAGAGTCTCCAGGTCACCCTCCAACTGCTGCTCGGTAGACAGAGAGAAAACGCTTTGAGTAATGATAGGCCCACTGGTGAATTATTAATGACATTAAATGACTGATTATTAATTGTGAATAATAGATGTCTTTGTGTGTGTGTTACCTCTCTTTGTGAACTGTCCATAAGCACTCCAAAGGTTCCCAGTCTATGACACTGACAGCGCACATGTGATGTGTTTCTATAGACCACGCTGCAGTCTCTCACAGTCCAGCATCCTCCCACTGATACACTACACACACACATTCAGAAGTGTGACAATCTATTTTGTCTAGCCGTATTGTTTCAAGCAGTGTTTCTGCATGGGTCGTGCTTCAGGATGCAGAATTGACATTAGAATCAATTGTTGCTCCAACATAGAAACTGAAACTATTTCCCCATCAGTTGTCAGTCAGCACCGGCATTTTGGATAATTTTCACAAAACTTTGATGGCCTCCAGAATATTTTATTGCAGTACATAATGTTATAATGTATAAATATATCTTATACAATATACAATATATCCGATTAAAGATCAGAGTCTATGCTTATGGGTTCAAATTCAATTAATTTTCTTAACATGCTTAACACTTTTCACAAGTTCTCAGTATTTAATATTTACATTTCTTTGAATTTTTGGTAAGTAATGATCTCCTTTTTTGTTCTATGAATTCAAACTTCTCTTCTTAAATGTATTTAACGTACTTGTTTCTCCTGAAAGTCGCATACAACTGATAAAATGTCCATTCACTTAAGCATACTGTATCAGCGATTCATAATTCAGACACAAAAATTTGGTATTTTATTATTGCTCTTACCCTTATATATGTATGCAAAATATATGTATATTAATTTTATGTTCTTGTTTAATCACCTCTTGAATCGTTTTTTTTTTTCAAAAATAAAATATTTTGAGCAAAATAGAGATTATTCAGACAATAGTCAACACATGGTATATTTGCTGTTTTTGGATGTGTAGATGTTGTAGTCCTTTAGAATATGTGTAACAGCACCCCCATTTGAATGGGGAAAGAGTCAAAATTATCATTACTATAAATAAGGTGTACAAACATAATTGTGTGTATATTAAAGGACTTCAAACACTATGAAACTCTGGGTCAATGTCAACCCCTAAACTTACGGGCTGCTGTGATTCCACTGTACACACAGCGGTTTGCTGCGGTTGCTGGTCTCCAACAGACGAAACTCCAGCAGGACTGGTGTGTCTAGAAAACCCTCCACAAACGTCTGATTGTTATACACAGACACACTCACTACAGGGGAGTTTAACACAGGATGTCTGGGTAACCTGCAAAAAAGAGACATGTATGCACAATATCAGACATCACATGATGTGATCTATGGGGTATGTTTATCACCATCTCAGATATGCACGTATACGCTCTCATACCTGACGCCTCTGCGGTCTGTGTGGTATTTGGGGGGGAGTGCGGCCCCCAGGCTTCGATAGATAAGCATGATGACAATAGTGACAGGAGCCTCCTGTAGTGCCATAGAACGTCGCGCTGCTGTCGCTTCTACTGTCTGATTGGCCAACAGGTTCACAGGGCCGGCTGGAGACGGAGCTGAAACTAAACGTTTGAGTCGCTAAACGCTTTAGCTAAGTCACAGACATGAAGCATGCAAAGGGACGTTTAGGTGTGTGTTGAACTTACAGAGGTTGCGCTGCGGCACTAGTGCAGTAGGGGGCAGCACAACATGCGTGTGGGCATCCCAAAGCGCTTGACCTCGAAACAGAGTGCCGTGATACCGTGGAAACCGCCGCCGCACGTGTGTATGGTTGTCAACGCGATCCAGAGTCATCACTGCAACACAAACACACACAACATAAACTACAGCGTCCCTGCTTTTTATAGCACAGAATCATAGTGCTTATGAAACAGCAGGTGGTGGTCTCAGGTGCATCTACACATTTATCTTTGTCAGCTTTATTGCACACTCAGGTATTTCAGACTTCACTGTAACTGAGAATGAGGAGGAATAGGTGGTCTTTAACGGGACAATGTTGCCATGACAACGGTCTGGGAGCTGATTTTGACACTTCTGTTTTCTCATTTGATCAATACAGATGTGGACATTTACAGTGTGCATCCAGAATATTAAACATGAACAGATCAATCGCTTTCAAAGAGCAAGAAAATCAGATTGTCTTTTATGTTACCAGTGATGTGTGGTGGACTTTAAAACGTGACTTTTTTCTTTTATTTCAGGGTTACCACCTTCACAGTCACAGCACGTCTAACGAATTTATATTTATTTTGAGAAAAATGACATTATTTACATCTTATTTGTTTAAATTTTGTGCTGTTGAGTAATATTTTCAGAATAAACTGCAAAAACAGAAACAGTATAGTCTGTGTATAGATACTGACCGATATTTGGAGCGACGAGCGCTACAGGATTGAGGTAGGTCTGTTTCATGTTCTGGGCAAGCGTGCGGGCGTACTGCTCCAACAGATCAGCCAAACCCGATGCTCCGCTCTGACCTGAACTTTGACCCCTCCACAACGTAGCGCAGTCAGGACCCAACAACACACTACAGCCACGTAGCACATTCTGAGAGAGAGAGAGAGAGGTAAGGAATGGCATTAGAGAGAGAGAAAAGTATAATAAAAAGTTAATAAAGAATTCTTATCAAGATCAAACAAATTTGAATCACAAATACTCTGCTATTCATCAGCTCCCTGAGGTAATACACACCTCATTGAAATGTGCATCCTGAGTGGCTGTCAAACCGAAGCCTGACTGGAGGCCCTCAAAGGTCAGGAGGCGGGACAAAAGGCGCTCGGCGATCTGAAGGTCGTTGCCATAGAGACGGGTTGTTGCCTCTGTGACATCCCGAAGCTGATGGGCCAGTTTTTTCTCAATGATGGTGCTGAGCTCGGTCTCGTTTCTCTCCAATGCCTCCAGCTACACAAGCACAAGGGTTAAGTAATGCAGACAAGCATGTCTACCACGGCAAAAATGTTTATTATTGTTTAAAGTACAGCTTTGCTCATAAGACGCACTGTTGTTTATTTCATCACACGGTTGTTTATTTCTTCTGCACTATTGTTTATATCAGTTGCACTGCTGTTTATTTCACTGGTTTGCACATTTATCTCGGCTACATATCCCTTGCTTGTAAAATTATATTGTGTATATATATATATATATATAGAGAGAGAGAGAGAGATTCTGTATTTTGATATTTTTTTTGATATATGTTTATTCTATGTTATCTGTATGCACCTGGGGTCTGAGAGTAACGCAATTTCAATCCTACATTTGTATGTACTGTACATGTGGCAGAATTGACAATAAAGCTTTGACTTTGACTACACTCAGCTAGATGTTAATCATGATAAAAATAAAATAAGGGGAAGCAAATGTTTTTTATTCAGTAATGCCCTAATCAACATAACAGATGTTTACATATATTTCACTAGACAAGTTACAAGGGCATGTCAACTTTTTTGTGTCTAATTTTCATTTTTGCCTTGGAGAATATATACACATACAACTTCATCAGGGCAGTAACAGACTTTAAAAACAAATGCACGAATGTTCATTTGTATGTAGTTTCTTACAGCAGTGTTTAGCTCCACAAACGGAGGAGAGGTGCAGTTATACAGATCAGGCTCCAGCCAGCCTCTATCTCCATCGCAGTGACGAATTGCAGTTCCTTCAGGAGAGATCAATTGAAGAATTAGGTGGATGGACTTAAAAAAAAGATGATGCATATGGAGAGAAATGAGGATGCACACTCACCCACTGATCCTTTGGGACACGGAACAGCTGCAGGCAGGTTGAACTTCGTTCTGGGCCACCAGATTCCTGATGTTATGGTCTTGGGACAACCATCATAAATCACTGAAAAAAGAGAGGTGTGAGTATGAGAAACAGAACCGCATAATCGACAATAGATGAATGGACACAGAATTACTATAGTTTTGTTTTTTATTGCAGTTTATTAGCTTTCATTTTTATATTTTTAGTTTTTATGGTAATTTTAGTTTTATTTTTTTAGCAATTTTGTTATGTGCTTTTGTAATTTTATTATTTATTTATTTATGTTGCAATATAAGATCAATTTATTTTAGTTTAGCAATATTGTGCTTTTGTAATTCTATTATTTATTTGTTTATTTTCTCATGTTGCAGTGTAAGATGCATTTATTTGCATCTTAGCATAATAGTTTAATAGTTCTTATCTATAGTTTTGCTTTTATTCATTTTCAGTTAATAATTTTTTTGTACTATTTTAAATGCTTTTATTTTTATATTTTTAGTTTTTATGGTCATTTTAGTTTTGTTTTTTAGCAATTTTGTTATGCGCTTTTGTAATTGTATTATTTATTTATGTTGCATTATAAGATCAATATATTTTAGTATTTTTATTCATTCTCAGTTAATCATTTTAATGCCTCAACTTTTTTTTTTTTTAAATTAAAAAAATAATATTCAGGCCAATATTTGTCAATACATAGAAATGTTTTAAGAGTTTTGTAAAGTTAAATAGAATAACCTCGGATGGATGCTTACCTTCACAGCCTGTTTGTGTGACTTCAGCAAACGGGTTGTCACACATGTTGCACTGTCGGCCAATCACGCCGGGTCTGCACAGGCACTGGCCGCTCTCGGGGTCACATGACCTTGAGAAAGAGCCCACTGGGTAGCAGTCACATGGCAGACAGACGTCGCTGCCTCGCTGTCGGTAATGAAACTCCTGACACACACATAAAATAGACATAATATTCACATATGGATTTGAAACATAATAACTAATCTCAGCTGCTATAATTTCTACAATAATAAATAAAGGAATTGATTTAACAGGATATTTCAGGATTAAGGCTGATAGGTTCATATGTTTGTGTTTTCCATTGGGACGACTGCAATATACAGTGGAAATAATGAACAGGTCTGAAGTAGTAAAGCGTGGGGTGAGTAATGCATTATTTTACAAAAGCACCCCAGAGTGAGCAGCACCATCTTAAATCTCTCTTAATTACACTTAAACATGCACCCACACAAACAAACCAATTACTGCCTCCCAGACCAGCTATACTTCCGAGCACAACCTAAGTGAACACTTGGGAATTAAAAGCAGGAGTCGGGTCTGTGGTCTGGCATGCATGCATGTGCTGGAACATATTCATGGATGTAAATTGTGTGCTTTAAATTTTAAATTCACTACAGTCTTTCCCAAGGTGGTCTGAATGCTTAGCGACCGTTTTCATTTTCCAGAAACTGTGAGATTGACAGGAACATCAAGTTTTTTCTCGGGACACATTTTGAAGAGCCTCGGGCAGAGTGTGTTTGAGCGGCAGCTGGTTGTTGGTGCTGATTTTGCATTAGTGTTTCGACTGCGGATCCAGTTAGTAAAACACTATGGCAATGGCAGTTTATTTCCGGTCTTATGTCAAGAAGTCCTGTGAATTTGTGTATTGTGTATTTTATTGGTGATTTTATCAAAAGCACAACCACACTATTCACCCTTTGATATGTTAAGCGCTACTAAGCACATTTCTTTCACGTCAGCGGACGCATAGGGTAACAACACACAAGCTGCTTCCAATTTAATTCTTTTTTTTTCTGTTTACACATACAGTCAGATTTCTCTATTTTAGTGATATCTGTTATTCATTTGCCTGGTATTTCAAATAAATCACTTAGGATCATGATAAGGACCAAGGCAACATTCCCAGTGTGTGTGCGTGCGTACCTTGCAGTGGCAATGTCCAGTGGTCTTATTGCAATCTGTGTCAAAGCCTTTACTGGCATCACAGTGGCAGGGTCCACATGTCGGAGTCCCCCACCAACCACGAGGACACTGCTGCTCTACCCTATAAACATGAACAGAAAAATCTCTATCTAAGACATATCTGACAGAGAGAGAGAGAGAGAGAGAGAGAGAGAGAGAGAGAGAGAGAGAGAGAGAGAGAGAGAGAGAGAGAGAGGTGGAGCCGATAAAAGGGGGCAGATGATACTGCTGTTGTGAAGAATTTGGCCAAGCGTGTACATGTTTGAGGTAGGGGTTGAATTAAGGTCACATGAATTACACACTGTTGGCAAACTCAAGTCTACTTAAAACCATTGAAAGGCCATATCTTAACAAAAGACACACATGGCTAAACAGAACAAATGCATTACTAACATGAACACAAGCCTTGACATATACGTCCAACATACGCTTGAAAACTGTGACCAAAAATCCTCAAACTCAACAATAGTTCTGAATGCATCAACAATAGTACAGCTATACTATATTACAGCTCATACAATAGATCACAAGTAAAGCTCTAACTACAGGCTATAGGATACATGAAGGCAGACATGTATGTGTGCAGTGTGTACCTGTGTTGGCAGTACTGTCCATAGTGACTGTCCTCACAGTCACAGATGTATCCGTGAGATGAGCTGGGCTTCCTGTGACACTTCGCTTGATTTTCACATGGGTTCAGCTTACATGCATCCACACAGCTCTTGCCATAGAATCCTGTTACACAACAATAAAAAAAATATTACAGCACAGCAGTGTATGCATTTCAAAGACACACAAAGAATTCTTTAAACATAAAATGCTTGGGCAGGACTATCTGTTTGTCCAAAAAAAGGTAAACCCACTGAAAAACGTTTTAATGGCAATAGAAACTTCAAGTATAGTGTATATAAAAAAATATGTGAATATATTTTATAACTGACTCCTCTGATTTAATATTTTCCAAAATTGAAGTGTATGATATGAACCCTTTAAAAAAATCTATAACAGAAGATGCAGTAATTGCATGTGTGCTTCACACACTTACACGTTTATATTCCAAGAAAAAACACTGTGTTGCTAAAGAGAATAAAAGTATTTCTCTCTCCACTCAAACTAACACACAATAAAAGAGCACAGCCTTGATCTCTCCATCACTAGATTCATAGAAAAGCCTCCATCTGCACAACAACTGATCAAAAGATACAATAAACCCATTATCTCTCACTCTCTCTCTCTTTCTCTCTCTCTCTCTCTCTCTTTTAGCAGAAAGATGTTTGAAATATACAAGCATCATGAGCAAAGCCTGACTTCCTATTATGATGAATAAAAATGAAAAGCGACAATAAAAGTACATTGATACACATACAGCAGAAACAGAATTACAGCTTAAGCGAATTAAAGTTAAATTCTCTGAGAAATAACTACATTCACCTTGTACCATACACACACTCAACCAGCACTCAGCACTATGGAGAGCTTTATTAGAAATGTTATATTATGTATGGGAATTCAACAAACAACAGAGGCAAAAAAGAGATATTTCTATTCTAAAATTCAGACACGTGCAGGCGTTTGTGTGTGGTTGTACAGTGTGGGTTTATTCTACCAGGAGGAGGTCTAAGAAATTAATTCAGAGTTTATTAGGGGAGTCTTTGATATCTCTTACTGCACAGCGCTATTAATAACAGCGAGGCTGATGCAACTCTAGCAGCATAATAATGAAGTCAACGTCTGTGAGCATCTTCATTTAGAAGTGAGAAGAGATGATACAAGATGATGGGAGATCTTAGCACAGAAGCGGCATCCTAGCACATAGAATCTTGTCCATCCAGGGGTCTTCTAAACAAACCACCATCAGTTTAATATTACAATTATCTTCTACTTATAGATGGTTTCATCAGACGCACACGTCTGACCCGAAGTTAACTTCCAGTCTGTGTTTGTTGATTGGTCTGGTTAGAGGCTAATAATATAACCATTTATATTTTATTTAATTTTATTAATATTTTATTGTATAATAATTGTATTAAATAAACTATTTGTTGAATTTTATTGCATATTCATTTTATTAAGTAATCAATTTGTTGAATGGGTTGTGTAACTGAACTTGTCGCATTTAAGTTTAGGGAAGTAACGGTTCTTCTACTGATAACCCAAAATAATACTGACTAGACATACTTTTAACTTGCTAGCTAATGTCCTTTACTTGTAATTTATTTTTCTTGTTATCAAAAGTTATCTACAAGGATTTCTTCTTTAAGGATGTCACAAAATCGCTCATGTGTAGTAACATTTGTTTATGGTGTTGCTTTGAAACCATCTATATCTGTTCAAATCTGTTAAAAAGCTTTCCTACCTGGTTCACAAACACAGGTGTGTCGGTCCCATTCGTCAGTGCAATGGCTGTGGGTGGGGCAAGGGGAGGAGTTACATGGGTTGTCAACATTACAGCCAATCTCCACCTTGATGGTTTTGGAAGGGCGGGGCAATGCAGGGGAATCGGGCCGGACACCCAGACGCACTCCCTAAAGTACACATATACACACTATTTAGACAACCATACACCAAATGGGATATTATTCGTTAATTTTAGTTAAAAATAAGAAAATTAATTGCAATAATAGCATTAATTTCAAACAAAATAATAACTGAAATGTATGGCTATCACCATGTGTGGTATGAAAATGCTTGACTTTACAAGAAAGTTTCTTATCTCTGTTCTCTAAGTTCATTAATTATTCAGTAAACTAATGACTCCATTAGGAATTTATAGCTACCAATAATTCATAAGCTTCACCACAGTGATTAAAGCAAGGTGCTGAAGTAAATGTGAAATACTTGGCAACCACGCACCTGAATACAGCCACGTATCCCATTCTGCACCTCCCCTGAGCCAAAAACTCCGCCTACATGCAGGTGCTTTACCTTCACACCATTAATCTCATTCCCAACAATTACTGTCCCCTGTGACAGAGAGAGATACATGAAGAAAGACAGAGGAGAGAGAGAGAGAGAGAGAGAGAGAGAGAGAGAGAGAGAGAGAGAGAGAGAGTTAATTTAAATGACAGTGGGTATGTCAATGTTT
This sequence comes from Oreonectes daqikongensis, assembly GCA_026939265.1. Classification (NCBI taxonomy): domain Eukaryota; kingdom Metazoa; phylum Chordata; class Actinopteri; order Cypriniformes; family Nemacheilidae; genus Oreonectes; species Oreonectes daqikongensis. The sequence goes on along the minus strand of JAOTQM010000112.1, from coordinate 290,667 downwards.
TTGTGATCCACCTTTATCATCTTTATGTCTGTGTTTGTTTGTAACAGCGTAAAATATTTAGTCAATAGCATTATTCCAGTAATCTTTGTGTGATGTAGTTTAATCCACTAAAAATGAAATTTTAGATTATGGATTACTAACAGGATTACATCAACAGGTCAGTAGATGAAATGGGGGATAAGCAAACCCCTTATGTGTGTACCTGATACAGTCCAAAGTCCAGTTTGACAGTAGCAACATATTTAGTCTCTCGTCCGCTCCTGACGTCACGGAGCTCCAGCTGTAGATCGTGCCAGCGTCCATCACACACCTGAACCTGATCCAACCTCAACCTTACTGGACGAGTCGGACCCCGAGCCACAGAAAACACCAGCTGACCGGACACCACCTACAATCAAACATTTGTTTAATGAGAGATGTGCACATTTGAACAACTGCACATTTGAAAGAATTAATGTGTGTATACTTGAAAGATTAAGTTAGTGTTTTGTCCAGCTTGAGCCTGCAGCAGAACTCCTTCTTTCGACCTGGTGCGGAAAACAAGCCCCATGTACCAGGGTGTGTTGATGGTGACGTCATTCTTCAGGTCCCACCACAGCACGCTGTTACCAAGGAAACGGTGGGGGTGGGACATCACTGTGGAGGAACCATTATTATCAACTTTTATAGTTGCTGTATATTCATGCAAGGTTGGCATAGCAGAGCAATTTAGCTATTAATATTCTTACAGCCCATAAACCTGTATTTTGCAAAATTAAAATTAAAAACAAATTCCTATGACAAGGAAATGTGACTGGTTTTCTTGCAAATATTTGATAAACATTCGCAATTATCATGTCATTTCCATCAATGTCAAGACGAGTCACTCACTGTCTAGAAGCAAAACTGCATCTGCCATAAAAACGTGACACATTTTAATTTCGTTTCTCTTATTTTGGTTTTGGAAATTTAATGAGAAATATTCCAAATGCATGTCGCCGATGGACTTCCATTGAAGGCACAACCAAGATTCATTCATTTACAACCCTGTGTGTCTGTGGGTCTCACCTAGACTGCAGTCCTTCCCTCCAAATCCTACAGGGCAGTCACAGGAGAAGGTCTCCCAACTCACCCGACACGTGCCTCCATTTTGGCACGGGTTCGATTTACAGAAAGCCAGTTTGGCACTGCAGCCTAATGAAGACACAAAGCATTAGATCTACACTACACAGCAACATAAATCACAATCCTTATGACCACAGTCACTAGTTTTGTTTATAATTTGTATCCTTATGATGCTTTAATCTATGCTTTATGCTTATGAAAGAAAAAACTATTTACCAATGGGGTAAAAACTTGCAAGAATCTTTAAATGTTGTTAAGATATTGTCACTGAAAAGCTGATTTTTTTTAGGAAATAACTATCCACATATTGCAAACACACACAGACCTGGTAAAGTGCCATTATTAGCAATGTATCCTGCCATGTCCACGGGTCTGTTATCAATGTGCAGGTCCTTCATGCAGCCGATAAATTCTCTTGTACTAAATGGAAAATTCTCCGGCAGGTTCGGAACTCCACCCAAAAACAGCGGACCTGTCAGATCCAAAGACCTGTACGAGCAAAAATACAAAAGATGAGAATGAGAGAGATATCAAACAACAAAACAAAGCCCATTGCACATATAAATATGATACACGCTCACTTTTTGCTGCTGGTCTGCCTCCCCTGGGCGGCGCAGCTGTAGTTCCCCAGCTGACTTGCAAATCTCAGAGAAACGGCTGTATCGCAGTCGTCGACGCTCAAGACTGCCACCTTCTCATCAGACGGACCCTGAACCTCACCACTCACACTACGCTTGGGCTGCATATACAAACACATGGAGTTTGAATAGTATTCACGATGACATCATTCAAATTAACCGGTTTGGTTAGGCTTATTAAATCCAGTGTGAACAAATCTTAATTCTACAGCATACACTAAAATTCTATAGGCAACAATTTGGAAGAGCCCATTTCTGTTTCATTACGACACTGTCTCTGTGCACAAAAGGAGATCAATAAAGAAAATATTTATTTAGCCTGGTTCGAAAAAGAAACGAGAGTAGACTACACGGAGCCCAAACAGAACGTCATTGCAAGCCGATCCGCAACATCTGAGCCTGACTAGTGTCTGAATGAAAAAAAAATCCTTGCAACTTTTCCAGAATGTATGCTGCTAGGAAGGAACAACCATCGCTTTTTATGGTTATGAAATGCTGATCAAGCATATACTGTATGGGCTGAGTGTTCACATACTTATGGTCACATAGTGCTTTAAGTTCCAGTAAGGAGAGTAATAGCTAATGGTCAATGCAAACAAAAACATAATGCAAACAGGTTTCCATGAGATCCAGGCTAGAGAGAAAATAAAATTATTTTCTCACCTTATTGTAGTAATGGATGTGAACGGTGTGCCAGTTGCCATCGCTCACTCCACCAGGCAGGTAAGGACTCACCTGAGTAGATGACTCACCTGTGGCAAAGGTCACACAGGGGTCAGAACTAAATATTATAGAGACAGACTTACAAAATTCTCATCAAAAGATTCACATTAAATTGTTAATTTTTCCAACAAATACACACACACATTCATTTTTACCTGTGGAGTATTTAAGAACCACTTGTCCATCTAGTATCTCAAGTGCAAGGAAGTCATGTTTCTCATTAAACCGACCATTGTAGAACAGCAAACCATTAGTTTCCAATGTGGCAAACCTACAAAATACATACATTTAAAGTTCATCAAAGGTCTGGAATGACTCATTACTGCTCCATTTGGAGTTTAATGAGGTCTGTAAATGGTTTTTAAGTACACTCAGCACAAAGTGATGGCTAAAGTAATCTGGAATCAAGATCCACTTTGTTTCAGGACAAGTTTCTGTGGCAAGGGTTCAGTAAACAACATTTTAACTTTACATTTTGTTCATATATTTCTTTTAGAGACAATAATCAGCACAAACATATGAGTCCAAACATTAAATTTAGTATGTCCTGCTTCTGTATTAGTTGGCATGGACTTCACAAGTTTGTAAAAAAAAAAAATTCATTTATGAATCTGATTTATAGATGACATGCTTCTAGATGTCCTTTGAGTCTAGAAACACTCACTCAAAATAGCTATTACTTTGACAAAAAAGCCAGAGCCATTAAAAAGCTGTCTTTGTTTTACGCTCTTCTGAGCAGAGACTTTTAGTTTTTTATAGGACATGGCCAATCTGTAAATTGAATCTGTTCACAACAGCCGTGCACAAAACAGACAGCTAGGCTTTAAAAGACAGAGGAAGAACGATAGAGAGCGGGAGGAGATTTTATTATTTGAGTATCTAGGGAGACGTGAGGTTGCGGCCTTTTCTAGATGTGTCGATTTTTGACCATGTTAATAAATAAAATATCTCGGTTTCAGTCACTCTAGAGATTACAACATACAGTACATCCATTATATTACCTCCGCTCCTTAGCAACCAACTGCTGACCAATCACAATACATGAGCAGAACAAGCTCTCACAATAGGAGATAAAGAGAAGAGAATGAGAGAGCTAAGGAGCTTTTCTGATGAACAGAACAAGAATTAAAGAGCAGGAGCAGGTATTACACATATCACAGAGGGGAAAAGATGATTTATAACAGTTAAATATTTCATAATATTTAAAGATGAAGTGTGTCATTTTGTGAATGTTTTACTCACGAGAGAGAGACAGAGAGGTGGAATCGCTGGCGAAGGCCTCTGAACATGATAAATGATTTCGGCGGGAAGGATCTAGTGGTTACGGAGCAGTAGGGCTTCTCATAACCTCCTGCAGGACAATCACACCTGAAACCACCTCCGGAGAGCTCCCGGCACGTGCCGCCATTATGACAGACGCCTGCTCCGCATCGTCCAGCACGCCGGTCAAACTCGCAATGCTCACCTGACACAGATAGAGAAAGCACAATAAAATACATAAATAATTCTAATATTCTGTATAGAAAATGTCTCATAGTACAGATGCATATGGTATATGAACAGATGCAAAAGTTGATATACAGTGAATTCTTCCAGTTCTTCCAGTACTGTTTCTTGATCTTGAAATATTGTCATTCTGATGCTTTTGCATTAAGAGTACAATTCTCACATTCTCACTGTCTAATATCAAGTTCAAGTGTTTTTGTGAAACACATTTTATTATTCATTTAGCGTGAAAATTATTGCACATCATTGAATTTGAGGTGGAGAAAATAAACACTTTCTATTTCTGCTGTTTTTTTAATCACAGACTGAAGTGCTACAACACTATACCTTCACAAACACATTTCCCTCAGAAACATTTTGAGTTATTTTACACTAAATAACAATGAGGCTTTGTGTGACAGCTATTGTAATGGATCCGAGTGATGTTTGCAATGAGTTTACTTAAATCTTGAAATAAAGATTAAAAGATTGACAATGTTTTGTGATGAAAAAGAAATCTGGTAGTTTGCAGTGCAGGTTTTAAAATCAAATCTTAAATCAAACCAAAGCTTAATCAAAAATCTAAATAGTTATCTTAATAGGTCAGTAAGACACATTTGAATACATTTGATAAAAAAATGGTTCTTAAAATATAGCATGATTTTTATCAACAGAGACTCTAGTCAACATATTTACATTAGAGATCTGTAAAAACACAAGCAGGGATGTGTCTCGTTGGACTAATACCCCACACAGAAACACACTCATACATAAAGCATTTTTTGGGGGGGTTTAAAAACATCAGTGAATCCTGCCCTCAGGCATTATGATACTGAGCCAAATGTGAGCCAGACTCTGGCACTGTGATGTTCCAGCATTATGTTGGTGAGCCTCTGGCAACACTTAAATAAAACACATTAATGTGGAAACCTCTGACACAGACTCACATGTAGACAACACCATCTCCCTTTAGTGGGAGCGTGAAACTGCTGCTTTAAAAAGCATTTCAAACTCTGACCTGCCTAAAAAATTCTTACACACACATATCTCCAAAAATGCCTTGAGATACACCACACGGACAAAATAATATTTACACTAACCACTGGAAATAAATGCAGACCAGACACTCACCCACACACACACACCAATACCCTGCAAGACACGTGGACTTAAAAATGCCCAGCCTTTCTCATACGGGCTACTTAGACTTGGATTTATTTGCATCTTCAACAAAAAAAATAGAGGCATTAGCATATTCATCATAGCTTACAAGCATATCACCTGGGGAGGAAAAGGATTTGAGGTTCTCTTGACAGCACCAGTCCAACTGAATATTCAAAAGCCGAATAAAACAAGCCGCTAAGTGCACAATAACTCTGAAAACAAAATTAAACATAATATAAAAACATCATAAATTCATTCATCTGGAAGTAGGTATCAAACAGGTGATCATTAGTAGCCTCAGGTTAAAGACAAGACATTTTTTCCTGTTGAAATCCCTGTCAGAAAGACCGTGAAAGAGTGAAACTGAATTCAAACTAAACGTGAGGGCAGACTGATCCGTTCAGAATCGTACATGCTTGAGTGGCTATGACAAATATAGTGATAAAGTATAGCTGGTTTCAAAGCAACAACATTGCTACACAACAAACGTTACTGTGCATGCACGCTTTTGTGGCCCAAAATTAACTTCCGTACACATCCACAAAGAAAAGTGTCCCTGCAGATTATTTCTGCTAACAAGCAAAAGAAATAACAAGTAGCCTACATGACATTAGCTAGCAAGTTAAAAGTATGTGTAGCCAGTATTATTTTGGTTTACCAGTAAAACCGTTACTTGGCTAAACTGAAATGCGTCATGTAAAAGTTACACGACCCATTCAACAAATTGCTCATTTAATACAATTATTATACAATAAAATAAAAAGGTAGTACACCCAAAAATAAAACTTCTGTCATTAATTGTCTGCATGTCATATATAACTTTCTTTCTTCCACAGTACACATGTTTGTTCATCATCCTCCCCACAGTCTCCATTTGTGTTCAATGGAAGACAGAATGTCATAAAGATGAGTAATGCCGACATTATTGTTATTTTTAGGAGAACTGTCCCCTGAGAGACAAAACCTTATGGACCCTCTGACATGTACACACAAGCAATTCTGAGAAAACATTTCACATCCACTGACTGCGCCTGTTCACAGTTCCTGACATGCACACACACACACACACACACTTATTCACAGCTATTTCTTTATCCAAAACATATGTGCAAACAATATGTACATAAAGATAACATGTTTAAGCACACCATAAAAAAAACATAAACATGTTATACAACAAGGTTTAATATATCAGTACCCACATAATCTTAAAAGCTCCACAACCACAAAATGTGATTACACACATAGATATTCATCTAAATGTACACAAAGAGGATCTGAACACAGTTATCTTAACATAGGCAAAAGGTAAGCTTCTATATACACACATGCTTTTACACACACCGGCAGACTTAAACAAATCTCTATTGATTCTCAGTAGACCCTAAATCACTTAATTTAAAACAGCATGAAAAACCATTTTCCATCTCTCTGTCTATCACTAAACTCTCTCTTTGTAGTCTCTAGAAACATTTGTTTACATGTCTAATGTTCTCTCTCTCTCTCTCTCTCTCTCTCTCTCTCTCCATCTTTCTCCAGCTGTTCCTATTTTCTGAAAAGCTATACTTCCTGACTTCCTATAAAGAGCACATCACTCATTTTATCATCTACCTCTCTCTCTTCTCTATCTCTATCCCTCTATCCCCTCAGAATATTTGATAATGTATTCTCTTCCCCTTCGTTCACATCATGTTTAATTCATCAAAGCCATTCTTCTCCTCTTGGGCTAAACCACCTTCTCTAACCAGCCAACCACTCTGCCCAGCCCCCACTCTCACAAACATGGTACGACCCTCGGGGGATCCTGCATCTGGCCCCGCTTTCATCCTTCCGGTACATCTCTCTCACTCGCTCTCGCACTGAAGCTTTTGTTTTACTAAGAGTTGCTCATTTAATTTTAGACTGCATTTTACAAGCTTAAATTGGGTTAATCGTACTCTGCAGACACACACACAAATTGAAAGAACTTCTGTAATTGGTAAGCGGTTGTGAGTTATCACCCGTCACCACCATCCAGTGGAAACATCAGATGGCACGCCTACGAACAGCTCACACTGGCCATCTGATGCATACTGCACATAAAAGTGTCAAGAAACTGGCAAGCTCCAATCTGGCTGACTGTTATACAATTTATTCTACATTTCTGTCATTTCAAGAACCAGCACTTCTGAGGATGATCTAGTTGCAGGATTTGCAAGCCTCCCGAGTCTTGACATTGAATGTTTGACAGATATTCTGTTATGAGTTATGTTTCTTTTTTTAAATAATAAGTCCTTTTTTGAACAAACAGAAATCTTTATAGCAAAGTCAAGTTCTCGACATATTGTGGGTTTGAGCGTTTTCTTTACAGTGTTTCTAGAGTCTCTGCATCATTATTTTAGTGCGCTTCAAGCCTATTACTCTCTGTGTTACTGTGGTTACATCGATTTCAGAATTGAACGCCTCTAAAAGTCCCATAAAATCAAAATGAGCTGTTCTTTTCATGCATCCGTCAGACAAACTGAAGATGAACAACAAAAAAGTTTGCAGTTTGTGAGACTACACAAACACACACACACTCTCAACTGTACTCCAATGCTTCTCAACCATTTTTCAATCTTGGAATTTTAAAAACAACAAAATAAATAAATAATGCAATAATATTTCCTAAAATGTTGTGTCAACTGTGGCCCCTTTTATGTGTACTCCACACATACACATACACATACACACCACACACACACACACACACACACGCTCACCTGTGTAATCCTCACGGCAGATGCACGTGTACCCTCCCTCCCTGCGAGCGCAGACTCCTCCATTCATGCAGGGGTTGGAGTAACACAGGTTAATCTCAATTTCACAGTAATCTCCAGTAAATCCAGCCGGACAGCGGCAACGAAGGCCTGTGATTGGATGGATGGGCCGGAATAGTGTGGATGGGGAGGTGATAAAGGGGGCAGAGCTGTTGAAGCGGAGAACACTGATACACTTCATGTAGTTCTGACACGGCTCGCGCAGGCACACGTTATCGTCGAATGGGAGAACCTGCCAGAATACACAATGCAATGTCAGTGTCAGTGAGGGTGTGTGTGTTCATTTCTGAGAAGAATGGCCCTAAGAAAGCTTTGGATGCTTAAGACACACTTCTCATTTTCAAGACACTATTGCGGTTTTTAAGCACACCATTTCACAAAATTGTATATGATTTTAATTTAAATACTATTTATGTTCAGTGTTCATGTTTTACCTCCATATGTGCAAGGGCATTGAATCTGGGTCTGTTGAGGTAGAGCTGTTCCTCCAAAGCCTCAGATGGGAAGAACTGACCTCCCGGCAGCACTGCAGAGAAGCTCACGTTGAGCACCCTCCCTGCTTCTGCATCCGGCTGCACGTTAAACACAAACACATCTTCGGGAGATACTGACAGAACCGCTGATACTCCTTCCAGAAAGTGAGTGAGCAGCGGGGACAGGAAGTGCTCCTGGGACATGTTCTGCAATCGCACGGTAACGCTGCTGCTGAGCATCTCCTCCGTGATAATGAGAACCCGCAACACGCACTGAGCGCTGATGCTGTGAATGCCATCTGAGAAACGCAGAAAGGAACAAGATAGAGAGGCTGAAAATTAGGCTGAAAAACTATTTCATTAAATTTTTTTAAGCCAGTGGGTTTTAGTTACAGCTCAGCCATAGCCATGGTTTGCTACTTGCTGATAGTAATGTAACTGCAACATTGAAGATGACATACAGCTCAATAAATCAACATCATTTATATTCTTCTGCAGAAGAGCTTATCTCATCTGAGACTATTATGTTGTAGCTGTTCTCAGAGGTCCATCTCAACAAGTGCTATCCATGATATCATCCACAGCTCGCTGACTGTGAAATTAGCAACATGCTACTGAGTAAAACGTGTGTACATTTAATGCACACATACCATATGCACAAATGAACATACACACAACCTCACACTACATAGCAAGTTGAGAATTCTACGTATATTGTCTATCCTGAACTCTTGACAGGAAAAGAGAGAAAACAGACAAGATAAAAGTATTAAGAAAGGTTAAATTAAATACTTTAACTTAAAAAAAAAAGCTGGATTGTTTCAATTAATGGTTGGGTCAAATATAGTCATTTTCTTTTTTAAACCAACAGTTCGGTTTGTTTATATTTTACCCAACCATGGGTTGAAAACATTTTATAGTATAACTGTGAACATCACAACAGGCTGGCACAGGACAAACATGTCATCACGTTTTTGCTTCTTTGCCGAAGGAGATAACATATTTACGAAACGTGCTCTGTAGAGCAGTTTGTCCGTTTAGGGATACTGTAGAAACAACAAGGCAAATGTCATGACCCGTGGTGTATGTAAATAGAAGGTAATAAAAACATAACGCTTCATTATTTAAGGGGATGTTGTTATGTATATTATATTGCATTTCTGTCAATATATCCTTATATTATACAGTGCACTTTTAAATAATGTCACACAATTGTCATAAAACAAAGAAAATATATATTATTGAGTGTCGTGACCTGGGCATGTTTTTACACGTTTTGTGAGATTCACCATTTACATTTATACTATTTGAGATTTAAAAATAAAACCCAGTGAATTACATTTGGACTTTAACTTCGGAGTTTGATGTTTCAGCACAAATAACAAAAACAATGCATAAGGCAGATCAGAATCTGTTTAGCACTGTTCTTTACATTTGTACATCACCGCTGACTGTTTCTCTGTTGTTTTTCAATTTTCCTAAATAATGTTTTTTGAATACATTAAAAATGCTTTGCCCATAAATTGCACCATGCATTGTGGTTTTGGCAACGACTCTCTTTATAGTGAATCTAAATTGAGTGAAAGAAAATTACACAGAGAGAAGGAAATGATTCAGCAAAAAGAGAGAGAAAGAGAGAGCGAGCCAGCGAGCGAAAGAGATGGGTTTGGGGTGTGGGGCGAGATGGCTGGTTGCTGGTAAGGAGAGATGGGAAGGAATAAAAGCATTGAGGATCAAATGGAAGTGGGGGTGCAGTGAAAGAGAGATGTTAGATCATAATGTCAACCCCTTAAAAGTGCTACCCTTAGTGCTGATAAGCTTTTCCCATTTCATTCTTCTTCCATCCCCCATGCCTTTCACACATACACAGACAGAAAAAACAGCCTTTCTTCACACCTGCCATTTTACAGGTAACTCTTAACCCTAATTTACAAACCAAAGTCTTTCTGTCCTCACACACCAAACAGATTATTTGCACCTATAGTTCATGTCTAAATATTGATACATATTTGTGTTCACCATGAACTCAAAGTGATGCTTCGTAGTGTATAACTACAGCTGGACTATAATCAGACCTGTTGCTTGAATTTGCACAATGCTTGATAAAATTCTGGAACAAAATTATGAGGTTGGGTCCTCCTTGGGACCAAAAATCATAAATAAGAGCGCTCCCCCATTCTAGTTACACTGACACAGAACATATTGTATACACACTACCTTACGCTTAGTATTGTTTGTCAGTCCCAATGTGCGAGCGCTTACACCAGGATGACAGCCACAACGTGAATTATTTAATGTCACTGGATGTCTCAGTGTCTAAGGAGATTATATCCTACTTTGATGAAATGCCACCCAGTGTGAGAGAGAGGAAGAGAGAAATAGGGAAAGCGAGAGAGGTTAGAGAAGAAAGGGTCGAGGCAGGGAAGCAGGAACATAGAGTGTTTACCTAGACGACAGGAAGATGAAGGCAATATCTGAGAAACAAGAGACCTGGGAGAGTGTTTGCCTGCATGTGCGATGGAGATGAAGAAAAGCATGATGGAGAGGAGGAGTGGGAGGTACAGAAGGAGTGGGGGAGGGGTGCGAGGTGGCAGCTGGTTTGATTATGGGATTATAGTGACTGCCTCCCTACTGACCTCCCGAAAACACTCTCCATGCCCCTCTCTCTCTTTAACACAACACACAGCTATTAAAAGCCCTGCGGAAATGCTTTGCAAGCGCAAAACAAATTGTTGACATATAGTAACTGCAAGTTGGGCAGGATTTTAAACGCCTCATGCCTTTTTTCTTAAAAAGCCAAAGGATGCCTCCTTTATCTGAAAGTAAACATCACAGTTATAAACATTATATCAGAAGTATGACGGGACATCCCCATTCTATAAAGCATTTAATAAGCCAAAAGGAGTGAGCACAAATGATCAACATTTCTGGTCCATTTACCAAAAAGACCAAAACTGTACATTTAAAATGCTTTCATCTGCCAGAATCTTTTAGAAATACACAAACATACATATAACCACATAAGTACATGCACTGACCAAACAGCAAATAATTTATTAATTACAGGAAAATGTGCTGTGAATACAAATGCTCTTGTGCACAGTGTACACAGTTTGGTTACCCAGCACTACAACAAAACCAAACAAAAGTCATTTATTTAAATGACGACTGTAGCTTACAGCAGGAAAATATTATTAGTCATGCTGATTAAATCAACACAGTTATCTCCCACAGAGGGCAAAATGCGCGTGTTTCCTATTTGTTTAATATCTGTTTTTGTAATATGTGTAAATGGAAAAACCCTGCTCCAGCACTCACACAGCTGGTCACATGTTGTGTTTCGGAAGGTATTTGAATGCATAACTAGCTCAATCAGTAACAGTGCTGGTTATTCCAATAGCATTAAATGGTGTTATGTTGGTTCCCAAAACATTACCAGTAGACAGACCATTTTCCATCATTTTCACACGTATTAGTGAATTGGTGGTACGACACACATAAAGACTCACCAATCATTTCATACCTTGACACGTGAGGAACCTCAAAAAAATGCGTCGCGTCTTGTTTGCTTCCCACTTGACGTACTGCAGCGTCCGTCCATAACACCGCGCCGTGTCAAAAATAGTGGCGATAACGGACTCAGCTCTTTTTGTTCATCTGAACACGAGACAAAACGCTTACAGACACACAGAATACGCTGTACTCCGACACGCTTATTTAAACACAGATGTTGCTACGTCAAAACACACGCAGAGTGCAATTCATAGAACGCGTTGAAACGAGTAAAAATGAATCTAATGTATTAATGTCAACGTGCGCACGCTGTGCTGTAGATAAGAGCATCATTCACTATTTAAGATTAAAAATATAAAAAATGTCTAAAATAAAATATACAATAATACTACAATTTATTTAAAATTGTTTTAATTTACATTCTGTTGGGGGAATTTTAGGGACATGCAAGTGTAGTCCAGTAAGAAATGTGGCAACCACTGTACTTAAAGGGACAGTTCACTCCAAAATAAAAAAATCATAATTTAAGTTACTCACCGTTGTGTTATTTCAAATCTGCGTGGCTTTCTAGCTGATGCAGAACACAAAAAATATTTTGAAGAATGTTGGAAACCGTTGTTCCCCATTTACTTGCATTGGTTTTGTGTCATAATAGATGTGAATGGGAAACAATTTTTGTATACCAAAAATGTCTTCTTTTTGAAAGTCATGAAGGTTAAAATGAAAAGAAGGTGTGTAAAAGACAGAATTTTCATTTTTGGGGTAACTATCCCTTTAAAGCCTTTTATGAGGACATCTTCAATGTCTTCAAAGAAAAATGTCAGATTTACCTAACTTCTAGGTAGGCACGCATACACACATACAAAACACACAAAGTAATCCTGTACAAAGCTTATTAAGTGTTACAAGAAGTCAAATCTTCCGTTTCTTTGATCTGAAACAATTTTCACTTCAGCTGTTCAAAGGCAAGACCTCTCTCTGAAACCAGAATACTGTCATTCTTTTCTCTCTCTCTCTCTCTCTCCTTCTTCTTCTTCTTCTTCCTTTAGTCAACTTCCTGCATCTATTCTTGTTTTGTCTTCTCTCCATTCCTTAATCTATTTGCTTCTATTTCACCTTTACCTTATTGTACTCTCAATGAGCCTAGTAAATGTTTATAATCTAGCTCACTTACTCAGTCTAACATAGTTTATTTTAGGTTCTGTTTCCATTAAGAAATACTGTATCTGTATGTGTGGGGGAGTGAACGATTTCTTCCTACTGAGATAGCAGGTATGCATGCAAAAGCCTTCACCAAATTCACGATATATACTTGTATCCTTGTGCATATTGCTTGAAAGTGTAGAAGGGCATGGCCCTAAAATAAATCTGTACGCAATGCTAAAAGTAAAAGCAACTACAACTGACAAAGAATAGCACTTGAAAACTCAAGCCTAATATTTGGCATGCATCTAAACATTTGGATTACTAGCTTTGCATGAGTAACACAGGCTTCGGGTCTCATGGGCCCCTGGTAAAATGCTTAGGTCTATTTGCCCTTCATAGTTGAAATTAGTCACCCGAAAATGTATTCTCTCCCTATCAGCCAAGAGGCAGAAGTAAACAGACTACTAACATTAGCACACTCTCCGTGACTAACACATCAAAACACACAAACAATCAGTTAATATATGCTCAAACAAACCCAGATGTAGGCATAAACAAGGTGGATGCCTGCGTGAACGAATATTAGACCATCTGATTACAAACACACGCACACACAAATCTTATGCACTGGTTTGATGGCTGATTACTGTGCTCCGTTTGTTTTCAAAGCCAGGCTTCCCCTAAGGACGTCCCATTACACTCAAAGTAGAACAGAAAGAGAGAGAGAGAGAGAGAGAGAGAGAGAGAGAGAGAGAGAGAGAGAGAGAAGAGAGATAGATGCATGCAAGATAAGAGGCCTGCCTGTAATCCTCTATTAAACTACATTTTTTACAAATGTGTATGCACACACGCACAAGGATATTTTTGATTCATGCATTAGCCCAATGCTGCTTTGGCCACATTACAGTATAATTGTACATTAAGACGCATCATTGTAAACATAAATGTCCACAATGTCAGAAATAAACACAACAACAAATGCTGGAGAACACACGTACACATCTGCCCCACATGGAGAATAACAACGTAAAAACTTCAAACTATGTCATTTTCCTCTTTTTAAACAATGAGATCTGTGCTCATTAAGAAACGGTAACTGCAGTTTCTCTGAGTGAAAAAGAATAGAAAGGGATTATTTAATAGGAAGCTCCTTCATATTAACTCTCCATCTCCCTGAGGACATCAATACTCCGATAAAATCTGACAAGAGAGAAGAAAGCAGCTCCGCCTGTTTAGATATGTAAACACACACACACATAAGCTGTCTTGATTCATTTAAAGTTGTGTAAAAGAGCAAAAAAGCAAGATAAAAGAAGAAACAGAGTGCAAAGAAAAGAAAGGAGTGAGGAATGAAGAATAAGAGGGGGATGGAGAGAGAAGTGTGCTTTTCTCCGTGGAGAAAGAGAGAGAATTTTACCAGAGGGAAACTGAGCTAACACTGCAACCTTACAAAGTCATCAACCTATGCCTCTCACACACACACACACACACACACACACACACACACACACACACACACACACACACACACACACACACACACACACATACACACACACACACACACACACACACACACAGGTTTGTTTCACTGTTTTACCACAATAGTTGTGAGGACATTTAAAAAATGTAGCTCTCACAAACAGAGTCAAAGCTGTATACACAAATACAGACAGATACTGTACACACTTTGAACACAAGCAATATTGTTCAGCATTAATCCAGTTGACCTTAACATTTTTCCCTAGTGCAAACAGTGATAAATAACAGCCACATAACCGCACAGATCCTGATAAATGTATTATTGTAGCCAGCATATCTGTAAATAACAAATCACCATTTACACCCTTTCCTAAACCACAAGTATATACACCTCCCATCGAAAGCCATCAAGAAAAACCAGCCGCTGTGACCGAGCAATGCTCTCCTCAGCGCTAATATTTTCTCATGTTACCACCGAAATGCCATTAAAGGGTTTTGTTTCTTGCTAATACCAGTAAGAAATCATTCCAGGATAAGGTAATTCACATTGATCCCAAATGTTTTAGAGAGAAAAGCTCTGCCAGTCAATCAAGAGTCAGCTTTCTCTGAAAACAGCTTGTGTTTATTTCCTTTTATCTTTAACCCTCTCTCACCACACTGACACATAGCCTTCAGCAAAATTCATGATAGAGCCATTAACATTGCAGAAAGAGTTAGCAAAACCAATCTGACCTGATTTGATTTCATCCTCATGACCTTAATAGCCTCATTTGCCCATTTTTCCAGCCTCCCTCAATTTTCCCCTCCCCCACTTCCTGTTTCTCAAAGTTATGGGTCTTACCAGTAACAGTGACGAGCATGGGGGCCACCAGCGGTCGGTTGTTGTCCAGTTTTCGGCTAAGACGGATCTCTCCGCTTGTGTGGTTTAGAAGCAGCAGGTGCAGCTCGTTTCCTCTGTCGATGGTGTAGTAGAGACGGTCCGAAACATCTGGGTCATGGGCTGGAACTCGTCCAATAACACCACTTGGGAAGGTGTTGGACCGATTGGAGACAAAGTTGTTGAAGATGATTTGAAAGTCTTGCATTTGGGGCCCATTATCATTCTGGTCGACGAGTCGGATCCGCACCGTGGCTCGACTCACCAGCGGCGCTGACGTGGCCTGGACAACGATGACATACTCATTCCTTGTCTCATAGTCGAGGTCAATTAAAGACGTGAGCTCCCCTGAAAAAATGTCCATCTGGAAGATTTCTGGAATGTTGCCCTCTACAATCTGATACATGATCTGAGCATTAGGGCCCTCGTCTGGATCCGTTGCTGTTATCTGAGCAACGACAGAACCGACGGCGCTGTTCTCTTTAACTAGAACCTCAAAGTCATCAGCAGGGAACACTGGGGCATTGTCATTGACATCCATGACGCTGACTTGAATGTGTACAGGTGTTCGTTGGGGTGGAACACCACGATCAACAGCATATGCAGTCAACTCGTAAAATGGTACACTTTCACGGTCAAGTCTTCTGACAGTTCGGACTATTCCAGACGTCGGTTCGATTGTGAAATCACCATCGCCGTCCTCTCCGTTCTGGAACGTGTACTGGACACGACCATTGGCGTGAGCATCACGATCCGTAGCGGAGATCTGTAGAACGCTAGTGAAGGGCGGGGCATCTTCACTGACCCCGCCCTGATATCTGGGACTTAGGAATTGAGGTGCATTGTCATTCACATCATTTACGTTCACCTCCACGTACGTAGTGTCTGATTTTTGTGGAATCCCGTTGTCACGAGCGGTGATGGCAAGCGTGTAAGTCATCTGGTCTTCATAGTCCAGTTCAGCCTGGAGTGTAATCGCTCCAGTCGCAGAATCAATACGGAACTGTGGAATGTTGTCCTCCAAGTAATAAGTGATGCGTGCATTTTCTCCAACGTCTTCATCCGTAGCACTTATTACCACCACAGTGCTGCCGGGAGGCCGGTCCTCATTAACACTTACTGAGTAATGAGCGCTCTGAAACACAGGACGGTGTGTGTTGGCATCTGTGATGTTGACGTGTACCTGACAGGTGTCGTGCAGCGTTCTGTCAGATGCGGTGACTGTTAGCACATAGCGACGCTCTTGTTTGTAGTCCAAAGGCAGAGCAAGAGTCACAAGGCCACCGCTGCCTGCCGTGCTAATGGCAAAGCGATTACGCGTGTTTCCGCCAGTGATCTGATACGTGACTGCGCTATTTACATCACGGTCAACCGCGGTCACGCTAACCACGCTTGTGCCAACAGCTGCATCTTCGTTTAGTCTGACGTAATACTCTTTTTGTAGAAATTCAGGCCTGTTATCATTAACATCCATTACTGTGATGGTTATGCTAGCTGTGGCGGAAAGAGGCGGACCACCATAATCCCGTGCCTCAACCCCGAAGAAATAGTTTTCTACTGATTCACGGTCGAGCTCTGAGCTAACTGTGACCCAACCAGTGGCAGCGTTAATAATAAACGGTGTATCTGAGCCAGTTCCTGTTAAACGGTACTCTAGTCGTGCGTTGTCACCATTATCTGTGTCAATGGCTTGTATGTGGAGAATAGAGTGACCAATAGGGGCACTCTCTAGCACTGTTGCCTGAAAAGGTGTGGATACAAAGATTGGTGGATTATCGTTTACATCTGTGACCTGCACACTCACAATTCCAGTGTTGTTGGACAGTGGCGGGCGGCCGTTGTCTTGTGCCCGCAGACGTAGCGTGTATTCACGCTCTGTCTCAAAGTCCAGAGGTGCCACCACCTGGATCTCTCCAGTAACACTGTCAATAGCAAACTGTCCTCGGCTGTTTCCACTTATGATATTATAATGCACAGCAGCATTCACATCTTTATCCAGATCTGTAGCAGTAACCCGAAGAATTTCAGAATGTGGCCGAACATCCTCTCTGACAGCAACCACATAACGCTTTTGACTGAATTGTGGCACATTGTCATTCTCATCCAACACAGTGATATGAACGTTAACAGTAGCTGACCGTGGTCCCGGCTCTCTCCCTTGGTCGCTTGCTTCCACCAGCAACGTGTAACGCTCATTTGCCTCTCTGTCAACAATGCCACGCGTTGTGATCAATCCCGAACGTGGGTCGATCTCAAACGCGGAACGTGCGGCAGCCGCGCTTTCTCCAACGAACCTGTAACGTATGTTTGCATTTGCTGTCGAGTCGAGATCAGTTGCACGCAGCTGTAAGATGGGATATCCCTCCTCCACGTTCTCTCGGATCGTCTCACGGTATTCTGTTTGCTCAAACACAGGAGAGTGATCATTGCGGTCAGCCACAGTGATAGTCACCATAGTTGTTCCAGAAAGACGTGGTGAGCCGTGGTCTGTGGCAGTGACTCTGAAATAGTGCAGGTCCATGTGCTCTCTATCCAGAATGTGTGTGGAGGTAAGAAGGCCAGTAATCGGGTCAATTTGGAAGTAGTCCATGGATCTACTGTTCATTAAAGGGGCCATGCTGTAACTGAGTCTGCCTGCCTCACCAGCATCGGGATCGTCAGCTGTCATAGCTATGACTGACGTACCAGGAGGCTGGTTCTCAGCAACCTGAACCTGATAGTTATACTGGGGGAAATGGGGATGTCGATTAGCAGCTCTGCGGGAGCGCCCAACAGGAGGGACACCTGCCTGCTCGTCATCAAATTCCTCTCTGTCTCCTGTCTGCACTTCATCACTCTCACCTTCATGTTGTTTTTTTCTAGACTGATTTATCCTTATTCCCTCATATTTATGCCATTCTGTATTCTCATTCTCTATGTTGTCTAAATGAGAAGTGTTATTTTTCATCTTTCCTTTCACATCAGGTAAATTTGTGTTTTCATCAACTGACTCTTCCTTTGTGTCCTCTGCAATCACCCACTCCATGCTTTCTTCCCTTTCTCTCTGTGCACGCTGCCTGTCACCCTCCCCCTTTTCCTCCCCTTGTACTCCGCCCTCTCTCTGTCCAGCCCTCCTACCGCACTCAGCATCGGCTTCCAGCTGCTCCTTTTCCTGACTGACACCCTCAGCTTGTAATGACACCCGTTTACCGGATTTTAATTGCGGTCGCGCGGCTCCCCCATCGGCGTTTAAACCCTCGTGGGCGCTGTAGTCATCACACTCCGCACGCGGATTTTCCACCGGGGCGGAGTCCCGCTGAGCACTAGAGCACGGATAATGTGAGCTTTCCTTTTTTGTAAAGTCGCTCTTTTCACTGCCAGAATCGTTTTGTGTTCCATTTCCATGTTGGCCATCAAGACTGCTGTTGGCTCTATGTTTTTTCCCGCAATTGTTGTTGTTACTGTTGAAATTCCACAGAAACAAACTTTCAGTCACGTTCACAGAGTTTGCACTTGGTGCTGTCCACTGAGCGGCTGGTGCTGAAACTTTTCTGGCGCTCCCTGCGCGTTTGCCTGTAAGATCGCAACCTCTCGTGAAAGAGTGTGAGTCACCATATCGTTTAGTAAAGTTGAGCTCAACTAAGAGGTAGATGTGTGATGCAGTATGACCCCGGGCAGTATCAGTAGTAGATGAGTCAGAGTTGCGCTCATCGCTGATATTCGCGTCAAAGAGATGCGCGCTCATTTCTGGTGATATATGATGAGCGTTTCTGTCATTAACGCGCGTCTCGGAGGATGTTGCAACAGGAGAGACACCGTCGAGCCAGCCAGCCTGTGGCATTAAATCCCAAGCTGTTTTGTCAAATACATCAGTCCGTTTAAGTGACTTCTGTGAACAACACCTGTCAGATTCTTCACACTCTAATCCTTTCATTTCGTTTGCGTCCTCCTCGGCATTCACAAATGCAAATGTAATCTTAGTATTTTCTCTTGTCTGCCTTCCACAAACAGCACAGCTCATGCCTTTCAGAGAGATGTTGAACCGGTGCCAGTCAGTGCTGTGCCAGGCTGGATGTCTTTCAGAACAACCTGTGCACACGACAGCAGATTCCGTGATCCGGTGTGACTCGAGACAGCTGCTTGCTTCGCTTGGAAAGAGGTGCTGCGCGCATGGTTCCGAGCACCCTCGGGTATTCCCAAAGCCTGTTTTAAAAGAGCCCTCTGTGCTGAGATCGATAACATTCAGGGGCCTTGAAAGGGGACGGTCCGTTGTTGCTTTGTCCAATTTATTGGCGTCCGAAACGCTGCAAGGCGCATTAGAATGAGAATAGTATTTTGATAACGCCCGAGTTGGTCTCCTGGCAGCCGTAAACTCCTGTTTTGAGTGACATGGGCAGTGATTAGGCCTAGATTTCCTATCCACGGTTCTACTTTTATCCAACTGTAAGCGAAACAACGTGCAACCCAGTTCCCGGTGCTCGCAAATGTGTGCAACGACCCTGTCCGTGGTGGTGTGTAGATGTGTCTGTGGCCGTGAGTACGCTCTAGTCCTTTGTATAGTTCTCTTTTTGCCATACTGAACTGGAGAGTCGAGATCAGGAGAAACAACGCCCTTCTCTCCGCCGCCACTCCACTCTGGCTGGTGATGACAGCGTCCGGTGCGTGGCGCCGGTTCTGATACACATATTGTAGAATTCCGGTAATCCGGACACCACGCATATGAGGGGATTCCCACTGCACTGGACCCTAAGCATTGTTCGTACATTACACATTTTATTCGCCGTCCCTGAATCGTGCGTGCAAGGTGGATCTTCCAATTGCCCCCAGCCAGAGCCCCCGTTAGCGTTCCGTCGGGTAGTCTTTCGCTTTGAGTGTCTCCGGGGGCTGGGTGGGAGCGCAGGGAGCGGCAGCACGGCCCCGCTGCACTCCCCGGGATAACGGTAAACAAAGAGCTGAGGAGCAGGAGTAAAAGCAGCGGCGAAAGCGAGCCCAAGTCCAGCAGCCGTGCAGCCATTAGTCTGGTGAAATCCTTTCTTTCTCCCCCGTTCTCCCCTCTCCCTTTCAGTCTCTCGGTTCCTCTCTCTGAACAAAAGTCTCTTTTTCTCTCTCCAAACGCCGGTCAAGTGGCCAGCTCATCTACCACCGCCCGACTCCTTCCGCCGTGCTCCCCGGTCGCTCGGTTATCCCGGGAAGCTCGCATCTACTCTCGGTGTTTGGTAGAGCTCCGGCTAGCAGCGGCACGAGCGCAGCATCTCTCATTCACATCCAACATGGCTCACAGCAAACCCGGTGCTACCCTCACTCCTCCCCCTCTCGCTTCTTTCTCTCCTTTACAGACTCTCTCTCTCTCTCTCTCTCTCTCTCTCTCTCTCTCTCTCTCTCTCTCTCTCTCTCTCTCTCTCTTTTCTCTCTCGGAGACTAGAATGGTTCGTTCCAGTGTGCGCAAGGCTGTTTCTCAGACGCCATGTCCACCACTGGAGAGATTCCATAAACGTGACAACCTATCAGTATCAAAGTGAAATAATGCAAAACTCCACAACATTATTAACAATATGCTTTAAAACATTAAAATGATAAGAAAAACATCTGAAAGTATCAACAATTGAAACAAACATTACATTTATGTAAATTACACTCCAATGTTATTTTAATATATGCAGTTTATAATTCAGAAAATTTTAATTAGCATTCGATAATTTAATTAGCGAAATGGCGAACAATTTTTGTTTCTTATTATTATCTTGATAAAATAAAACTAATTTCGCCAGTTAAGGGTCTGAGAGCGCTTTGTGTTCAATCAATCGGAGCCTACATGTGACGTCATGTTTTATCCAAGAACAATTTCCCGAGGCGTATTTTTTCCATTCATTGTATGCCTACTGAATTCATATTACATTCGCTCCCTCCAGTTCTCATTCCCACTCCGCATTCCCTGTTTTCCATGCAGTGTTGGACCCAGGGGTATGGTTTTTGTTATTTTCGTTTTATTTTAAAACACAGTAGCTAGACTACATGTGGGTGAATTGTAGAGGCACGTGTCACAGCCCTGCATGCTGTATGTAAAAATCCACGCTTAGTCAGAAATAGACTTGCGCTTACAAAAACCAATCTGTGTCTCACACACAGTCTGTCTGCACTGACACGGTTGGAACGAATCCACGGATGTTGAAAAATTCATACGGCTCAATAATGCTGCTCTCTCTCCCTCCCTCCCTCCCTCCCTCCCTCACACACACACACACACACACACACACACACACACACACACACAAAGATAAGCTGCCCGCTGTTCTCGTGCTCTCATCTGAGGTGAGCGGTGCTGACTACTGTAAAGGGCTCGTGCCTTCTGCGTGCATTTGCCAGTGATGTCTAAGCAAAAAAAAAAAACGTTTGCAAAATTTCCTCGTTGACTGTGGAGGATGAGATTCATGTCTGGTGTTGCGGGCGTGACTGTGTGTATGTCTAGACGTTTGATGGTATTATATCACACAGTCACGGCAGCCCAAAATCACATTAAGCGAGGAGGAGAGGGATTCCCATAACTGAAAGCCTCCTCTGTGAAACCTGTCTGCTAGACTGACTAGTAACACCGATCAACCC
This sequence comes from Oreonectes daqikongensis, assembly GCA_026939265.1. Classification (NCBI taxonomy): domain Eukaryota; kingdom Metazoa; phylum Chordata; class Actinopteri; order Cypriniformes; family Nemacheilidae; genus Oreonectes; species Oreonectes daqikongensis. The sequence goes on along the minus strand of JAOTQM010000112.1, from coordinate 268,685 downwards.
GCCTGCGATTCAGCGGCTTGCCAAACACCCGCTGGGGTAAGCAATCATGTTTAGCGTTACTCATCATAACCCAAATAAAACGGAACCAATAATTCACATTCTTTCGTGTCATGCAATGATATGCTGAGGCTTACATTTCAACTTATATTCCTTCCCAATTCTTAAGCACTAAAATAAGACTCCTTTAAAACTTTTAAAAGGATTTGGGTCCTGTGTGTTGGACTGTATGTGATAAAAGATCCATCAAATTAAAAGAGTCCACAACTTTTAACATCAGTAATGACTTTTAAGGGGGCATATGCTATACACGGTGTTCTAGCTGGAGATTGATTGCTTGTGTCTCAATGTGAATTTTTAACTTTTGAGATGTATTAACAAATGTATCGACACAAGACGAAAGACATTGTCTGACCAACAAGAAGGCATCCTGAAGCCTTAGCATTTCAGATCCTCCAGATCCGAAGCTTCAGTCCCAAAGGTCTTTTTATTAAAAGGCATCAGTGGATTTAAAATTGAAGTTCAAAGTGAGTGCATATAAGGCTATTTTAGACCATTTTTCTAAAATGGTTCAATCCACAGCAATGGGAAGCATTATATCATATTATTCTTGATTTTAATATTATGCACAATATCTTGTTTTATTCATGCCTGCATCAACTTTGACAGGCTAAATATAGAGTGTTCCAGAGAATTATTAACAAGCTGCCGATTCTTTACAGAAACTGAATATTTGTGGTTGTAAGAAAAGGAGAGAGCGGCAGAGAAAGAGAGAGAGAGAGAGAGAGAGAGTGCTAATGGTCTGATTTGTAATCCTCCAAAATCCAGCCTACGGATTACAGGGGGTGCACACTTCACAAAGCACACCTGGGGGCTCTTCATACACACATGTACACACGTACGCTTTACACGTGTACAGGTAAACGCAGAACCAAGGCCATAGCTATTCAATGGCAGGAGTTACCATGGGAACGGAAAGAGTAGGGGGTATGTTCCATCAAGAAGAGAGGTTTGTGCATCTCACAGACCACTACTGTTGATCTGTAATTGCTCGCATCCTAAACCCCTCCATACACACACACACACACACCCCGTCTTCTCTGATCACCCGGCTAACCTCTCCCTGTGGACGCAGCAGCAGGTGGCCTCAGCCCAGTGAGCATCTGTCATGGCTGAATCTGAGCGGGCAGGCGGCTATAATGCATATTCACAAGAGGGCTGGATGTAGGCAGACTGACAGATAAGTAGCACACCTACTGTGATGACCATTTCTTATTTGTCAGTTCTTAGTGTGGGTGTGTATATATACACAATACAAGCAGTAAGGTTTAATACCTGCCTACACACTATTCTTTGTCTTTTCAAGACACACACACACTTGAAATATGGACAAATCTGTGCACGGTGTGTGTGCATTAATTAAAATGATGTGTACGTGTGCTCAACCTGAATATTCAATGTGATTCCACACCCAATCTGTAAAAGCAAAGTAAGCACCTCCATCTAGGTAGGGTCCCCTTCCCATCGTGTGGTTGCATAGGCCTACATAAGCCGTCTACTATTACCCGGGAGCAGGGTGATGTCATTAGCAATTTTAGAGGATTATGAGATTATGAACGCTGTACGTTCGTTATCTGCCTCGTGGTTATTGGATTCCGACATGGAGCTTTCGTAATTTAACTTCTGAATGGCTCTTTGAGCAGACCTTGCTCTCGCTCTTCCTGTCGTCCGTTCGCATGGGGCGAAAATGTGAAAACTTGAAATTAGTGCACTCATGCCCACACACGCGCACATGCACTTCAAAACGCGTTATCAACGCATTACTGGCACATCAGTTCTATTTCAAATAAACAAACCCAGCAGTATGCTGTTCGCAGAATAATCTAGTGAAATGCGAAAGAATGAAAAGTGAACGTGCAAACACAGCTGGATAATAAACCCTAATTGATATGATAATGATTATCTTACAGTATACTTTTTTATATCACATGGTGATAAAGCAAAACACATTTTTATAATTCTAGAAACAGAAGAATTGATAAAATACAAATCTTTATATAGGAGAGGGTCATAAAGAGAAAATAAAAGATAACCACGTTTAAACAACATCAAGATAAAACTGAGAAGCACTGAATGTGTTTATATTTAGCCTTGGGCTGCCTATAAAATAACAATAAATAAATATAAAAATAAAATTAGTCTGCAAGGCAGCCAAACCATGTTTTAACACATAAAACCTTCATATAAATGTATAAACCTTATTAACAGTAACATTAACCAGAACTAATAGTTTTAACCACAAACTCAAAACTTTAAGGGATGTGTAAATTATTCAATGTGACCCTGGACCACAAGTCTTCTTGATGGTACATTTTTTGAAATTGAGATTTATACATCATATATGTATATATATACATATACTCGGCAGCAGCGAGTGAAGTTTCCGACCATTTTTGTTAGCGATTTGCTGCATCCACCATATTTACAGTACAAAATATCTTCATGGAACATGATCTTTATTTAATATCCTAATGATTTTTGGCTTTGTGAATCGATAATTTTGGTTTTTTGGTCCAGGGTCACATAAACAGTATAATCGATTTAGTTGAAAGAGTGCTTCATAAAGGTAAATGTACTAAAATACCCAGTAAAGAAATAATGCCCAGTGACAATGTGTGCAAGAGAGATTTGCGTTACTGAGCGATAGAGTGAGACAAGATTGTGTGTGTGTGTGTGTGTGTGTGTGTGTGTGTGTGTGTGTGTGTGTGTGTGTGTGTGTGTGTGTGTGTGTGTGTGTGTGTGTGTGTGTGTGTGTGTGTGTGTGTGTGTGTGTGTGTGTGAGCTAATGCTGTTGAAAGGGGGAAGGCTGTTTGTAGGCCAGCTGTGAGTTGTCTCTTAGTCAAACAGTGACCCAATAAAAAAGAGAGAATATAAAAAGAGAGAGAAAGAAAGAGGCAGGGGGATGAAGTAGCAAGTCAGAGTGTGGAAAACAAGAGAAAATTGAGACCAAGAGGAAGGGAGAAAAGAGAAAGAGAAAGAGAGAAAGAAAGAGGGAGATGACATTTAAAAAGGCAGAAAAGAGTTCATATAATGCAGCTATAAATATTTTCATGCAGTTCTTGCATCCTCCCCCAACACTCAGTACACGACCAAAAATACAAACACACAACATCAACACATACACCACTACATGGAGATATAGTGGAACAGTGGCAGTTGTGGTCCAGTGGTTAGAGAGTTGGACTCATGACCAGAAGGTTGCTGGTTAGATTCTCAGGTCTGGCGGGTAACGGCTGAGGTGCCCTTGAGCAAGGCACCAAACCCCCACTTGCTTACTATACAAAATGTACAAATGTATAGTACAATACAATGTAAGTCGTTTTGGATAAAAGCGTCTGCCAAATGCATAAATGTAGATATAGATATAGTTTATACATAAATTAAACCACTTTTCCTTTAACGTTTAGCTGAACCAAATGCACAGCATTTGCAAATAAAAGAGAACAATCTGGTAAAATCTGAATAAAGCTTATTGGAACTATATGATAAATATGTATCGATTTTACATTCCATATCGATTTTACATTCCTAAAAACCAAAGAGAAGCCTTTTACTCATGCTGCTTCTTACACGAAACTGCAAATTTACTGAATGAGAAATATTTGGCTATGGACTGCGTCTTTAATGAGACCCCGAAGATTATGTCATATTATATTAATGAGAGCAAATCTTACTGGATCCTATTACATCTACAGAGGAGGAGCGTAGTAATTTATATCAACATGGGATGTAATTGCCTTTATACAGCAGCCATGTTTTCACTCTTCAGTCAGAATCTAATGGGTGACTGCCAAGAACTGAGGCTATCCTGATAAAAATCAAAACTAATCCTGTTTGAGTGTGAACAGAATGTTTAGACTGAATTCAGTTTGCCTTAGAGTCTGCTGTAGTTATGCTTAAAGTGAAAGTGAATCGGGATTAAAGTGGATTAGTTTTAGATGAGAGCGGTATCTAGCTGTTTTACTCAGGATTTAGGCCTGCTTAAGCTTCTATCCAGCTAGTTTCTCATCCAGCTTCTGGGTCTGAAGCCAGACATGCCATACACTCCCTGGCCTAGATGCACGCACGCACAGACAATCGAATTTATTTGTTTATTTTATTCCTCCTGAACAGGGAACCTATGCTTCAAACAAACAGTTTTCCATCAATAAACATATCACTGTGGTCAGAAGAACACCTGTTTCTTATTTTGATGAAATGGCATTTTACTCTAGTGGTTGTTGTGGAAGTAAAAACATTTGCTTTTAAAGCTTTGGAATGTTATCTTCAGAAGACCAGAGAAATCATCCCCTCTGACACCGTGAACTTGAAACATCAGGTGGTTAGTAAGTATAATTCAAACCAAATTTTATCACCCAAACAGGAGAGAAAATGTGCTCAAGGTCCTTATCTATATCTAACACACACACACACACACACACACACGGATGCATGTGAAATGCATTTCCTCTGTTCACATTGCCAACATCTCTCACATTCAGATTCATATTTTAATTTTACAATAGAAACATCATTATTTTTCAATGAAATCCAATATACAACCTACTTTAAATCGTCTATTTAAAACATACTTCAAATCAACCTGCTGAAAGTTGTGATGTTTAATGAAAGTTCACGCTAGGTAGTTTTGACACAGATTTAAATGTTGACAGATTTGTGCCAGTCTCAAAGATCTCAAAACATCAAAAAGGATTTAAGCAACTTTGTCAAACTGTCAAAAGCTGTGAGATCACAGGTGAGTTGGGAGATCCACATCAAATACGGCGCCGCAAATCGCTAAGATTCTGTTTTTGTTACAAAGAACCCAAAGGCTTTGGATTTTTTCCCCCAGAATGTTGCAGGAACACACACAAACAGATAGATACAGATTTAATTTTTAACCACTAGATGCTTGACTCACTCTGGTTGTAACACATAGTAAACCACACTGTGCATTTTACTCCACGGCAAAAAGTGAGATGCCGCGTCCTTGTATTCAAGCACATATAGGCTACACAGGTTTATAATAATAAATAGTGGGTGACTATTACAACAGACATCAGCCCTCCTACAGCAACAAACAGTGTGTCTCCAAGTGTCACTTCCCAAACCACACCCACTTCTCCCACTGTTATTTCCTTGTCCAGGGCTTCCCACCAGAGCCATCAACACATACATCAATATTACACATACATCAAACTTTTTCTCTTCTTCTCTTTGTCTATGGCATCCACAAAAATCATTAAAATCTCATGGGCACCCCTGACCTCATTCATTCATCTCTTACACACACACACACCTCTTGAAAAGACAGCAGTATTGCTTGTAGCCATTACACTGAGTACTCCTCTTCCTCCTTTGAGCTCTTTTTACAAACTTGCACTTTCTTTACCACTCAGCTTCTTTTCATCTCTCCTCCCTCTTTTGTCTTCAAGGGAGAGATGCCTGGCAGCGGTGAATGACAGCCTAACCAGCCCCAAGCCGCACGGGTGGGAGTAAATCGGAGATTTAAATAGAAAAAAGGAGAAATAACGATTGCTCTCTGGTGTTTGAAGTGCGGTATTACATATTTTGAAAACATCCTACAACTCAAACTAAGCGGCTGGTATTACTGAAGTCATACAATTGGAATTGCTATTGACGTGTTTCTGGCGCCCCCTAGTGATGGGGCTCTAGGCTGCAGCCCACATTGCCCATTGGGCAACAGTCTAGCGTTTAATTAAATCACACAGACTGAGCCATTTTCTAGACACGCGGCTGTCAGACTGTCATTACTGTTCCAAGACCTGAAGCTGATAACTCCATTACAAACACGAATTGCTTGTCTAACTCAAACTCTATTAAAAATGCGCTTCCGCCACCCGGTTGTTGAGTCGTTCCTTTCTGGGTCACCATGTGGCCCGCCTTGACATTCATTAGGCTATTATTCAAATCACCCTGTATACTGACGGGTTCAAATTCATATCAGTATCAGAAATTAGCCAGCGCTCGAGGCAAAATTGTTTCTGAAAAAGACAAAAATGTCCCTGTTATTTCATATCTCCCCTGTAGGGAATTTCTCAGTATTTTAATAAATGGTTCAATTTGCCATACACAGACCGTATGCCTTCTGGTTATGTGTTAAAAATTTAGAAAAACAAAATAAATATATCATTTCATTTGCCATTGGTATAAATATAATTCACATAAACATAAAAGTAGATATTCAAACATTTGTAAACCTAAAACAACCAGTTTTTACTTTTTTTAATGAATAAATCTATTAATATAGCACATCTACAATACAGGCGCAGAGATTGAATATAAGCTAATGCCAAAAATCAATAAAACAAATAACTCGAGCACAATATCTCAACTTTCACCATGAAATATTTGATGAAGGTTATATTAGGACATAAACAGATGAAATAGTATGCTGGGGTTCTCTGTCTCTATGAAATTGTTGTAATCTTAAAATACTAGCAAATCACCACTAAAAAAAGCTGAATTGTGAAAGAATTACACATAGTAGCCATAATGTTTTATTACTGTCATGGGATTGAATACAGTATGGCACAGTTCTCCAAAAACTCTACATACAGAGTACTGACACAAGTCTGTATGGCACATGAGTGGCACACCTGCACACTTATAAGACCACAAACAGTAAGACTATTAATAATAAAGTTAAAATAGCATCCCATTCTATGACGTTTCAGGCATTGTGGATGTTGGTGTAAAGTGTCCATCACGAGTAGGATATTCCTGATTAGAAACCGTAGTGACAAACAGAAGTGACCTTACGTGTGTCTAACAAACAAGAGTATGTACGATTTTTACATAAAAGACATTGTCATGCAACATCTATGACTGTGATGCAGTAAAATTCTGTTTATGTTTCTATAAATGACATTAATTGAAAAGGAATGACATAACAAGGTTTTTGCTATGTAGCAGACTGACTAGTAATAAAAGTGTCTTGTTGAGATTTACTGGACCTGACAGGACATTCAACAAATAACTTCACAGATTTGAACTAAAATGGAATTAGCATCTTTTACAAAGGTTCCTGCATCTCCTGTATCATATTTTGCATATTTTCAGCTATCAATAATAATCAACTACTTTGAAAGCAGTTGGACCTTGTGACAGGTAACAGATAAACATCAGGAATGCTAAAGTCATGTGTGGAGTTCATCCGGTTCTGCTTGGTGTGTGACCAAACAATACTGTATGGTGGAAGAGACTGAATGTTGGGACATTTAGGTTTAACCAGTCAATGAGGATTGAAATGGAAGAGGGCTGGCTGTTAAAGGTATGTTAGTGTAATGTCTTCAGTGTGGATGCTATAGTTGGGGGATCGGGGGCAGGTTAAGAAAGTCCAGAGCGCTGTGGTAAAGTTCTCTTAATGCTCTCAATAACAATAAACGACAAAACATCTGATTGAAGAGATGAGGCAGTGGCTCCTAAAGGCAGGAAAGAGACAGAATTTAGAAACCTACAGTGAACTGGTCTTATCACATTAATAAAACATGCACAATAGGCTACAATATAAAACCCCAAAATGTGTCAATGAACAATTTCTAACAGATCCAGACTATTATTCCAAAGTCTTACCCCAAGAACATGGACCCTATTGTAGTAGGAGCTAAAATCCTTACTGAGAGACACCAAGAATCTGCAAACCTGGGAGACAAAAACACAGAAATGCTGAATTTTAAGACTGTAAACTATTATAATTTTAGCAACATTCTAAATAATAAAGCATTATCAATTCCCCATTTAATACTTTATTAAAAGAATAAAACCTAAAAAGCACCTGTTCTGTTCTCAAATTAACTCTGGCTCCTCCCCCTTCATGCTCTAGAATCTGTCCTGATTGGTCCAAAAGCTCAGAAAACGGAATGAGGTAATTGAAAAGAAGAAGCCACTCCCCCTAAAGATGACAACCACACAACTGTGATATCACAACTATCACAAAAGCAATGTTTCTCAACTGATAGGAAACAGAATTTTACTATAGATACTGTGGTAATCCAATTCGTTTTAGAAACACAATAACAATGTGACATTTATTCTAAACATTAATCATTAAAATATATAGAAAAAATTGAAAACACAGAAAATTGAAACTATTTGCTAATCCACGAAAATATTATAGAGGAATGGTTGTACCAAACGAAGAGGATATTTTATTGAATATTTATTGACCTCCTCTTTAAGGGCGGAAAAGTCCAGCTCTGTGCCCTCGGGGATATCTGGATAAAGACCTACATATTAAAAAAACAGTGTGTCAGACCAGTTTCATGCTGAAAGTAAGCATAAAATAAGTTAATGTGTGTTACCTTGCTCTACCCCTTTCTCATAGCTGCTGAAAAGAGTGTGAAGGCGAGCACAGTTATACATGACAAAGACTCCGCCCCTGGGACCCTTTGTGGACACACCACTGTCCCTCTGCACATCTACGGTCGCCTGCAGAAGAACTTTCAATCATCTCTGACACTGTATAATGCATCACACCCATCCCCACATGCAACGACACTTACTGGACTTGTGTGCACTGTGGATAGTAGTTCAAATCTTACGGTGGCCGAGGTCATGACCCTAATGATGTCATCCCATGTCTGACCTAAAACAGTTCAAATATATTGACAATGCAGATGTTAACACTCTCTAGTGTTAATAATACATACGAGCATCACAACATGAACCTGATCCCAGAGATGCACTGACATAAAAAATAAACATACACACAACTCATTCAATATATTACACACCTTCAACTTGGTCTCCATACTTCATTTCTGAGGCCTCTTTCATCTGGACTTGTCTTAACCTATAGCATTTCACACCCAAAAAAGCAACAAAAAGATAAGAGAGGCAAATGACAGAGTAATAAGTGAGAGTGTTGAGATCCGCAAGCTATGATAGAGCTGTAATAAAGTCTTGTCTTACTGAAGATACTGAGCTGCATTCATCTGAACACCAGGGGTTTTAACAGGACCACAAATCACCAATCTCTAATTGAGAAAGAAAGAAAGAAAGAATTCATTGACTGCCAGCAGCTACTGCGCTTTATATAATCAAATCCAACTGTAAAAGTGTTTTTAGTGCTCATGTGTGCTGCATTGTTTTCGCATCCATAAATTATAATATATTCATCAAAAAAAATTCTCCCACATCTAGCACACTATGCTCCCGAAAATGCCCTTTTCAATTCTTATAGACATTTCATGGGTTCTTTAACTTTTGTTATGTACACAAGCTGTTAAACCTGCACTGCCGTCGCGCCTGTTGCTCTCCACAGCATGGCTGTTTGCTGCTGACGAAACTCATCTTGACAGGAAGTGACATGCAGGACTGATGCCGTGGAAACCTAAAGTAGAAAAATCGTTTACAAACGTCCAACTAAAAACAAGGTAACTTGCTTTAATTCATTGTTCATTCTTTCTGACTCACAGGGAAATCTGTAGTAGCGTGGTCAAGCTGGGCCAGGTGACATAAAACTTCTCTCTGCACTGAAAACAGACACACCACTGATTTGTGAATAATATACACGATTAGATCCCTAATAAACACAACCACACACAGCTTACCTGTGCAAATACCAAGACTGGGATCATAACCTTGATGATTCTCATCCTGCACCACTTGTTTGAGATTTATTCTAACTTCCCCCTTTGTTTCTCTGTCCTCTCCCTCGATTTCCTCTCCTCTGCTTCTCCTCTTGCCTCTCTCCATCTCTCGGTCTCGGTAGGCAGAGTTCTCTAATGCTTTTTTCATCTTCTCTTCCCTGTTCTCATTGGTCCAACTGACAGGAACAGTGGGCCAATCAATGCCTAGTGTTTTCAGAAAGCTGACCATGTCACTCTCCTGTGGCAAGGCCGGACAAAAGGACACAGTGTACCTAAATAAAAATTTGAACGAGAGGTTGTAAATAATTTGGAACAACTTGTATGTACAATCATGAATGTAAACATACTAACCCTTGTCTTCTGAGCTGCATCCCGAGGTGGTCGGCAATGAGAATGGTCCGCAGTTGCCCAAGAGTTAGTGTATCGGGAGAGGGCGTGGCTTGTTTAGTGTGGAGGGCGGGGCAGTTGATGAGGACACACCCCTTTCTCTGAGCTGCAGGTCTCAGGTAGGGCATTATTTCACAAAGTACACCCTTGAATGCTGCACAGCGATCCACACACACGCGCAATCCTTCGGCTGTCACATCACTGGCTGCTATCGGTAACACGCCGCTCCCACGAAGCGTCCGGATTCTACTGAGAACATCAGAGGGAACCTAGAAACAAACACCCATTACAAAAACCAACCAAAATAATTGCAAAAAATTGCAGTTGCAAATGAAAAGTGGCACACAAAGTCATTATGTTGCCATGTGAGAGGAGACTGAAATAAATCAGAGGTGATAAAAACACACAAATATGTGTGAGGCCAGATCAAATTTAATATGACCCTTCAATGACATGGCTAGAACAGGCTTCCAACCATCAAATGGCACTTGGCACATTATTTTTCACAACTATTGTATTCCTACAATTTAACTATAATAAAACCATGAATAAATTTCCCTTGGAGTAATGTTGTTTCAGTATTGAAATAGTCTGTCCCAGTTTCACTGGGCAATGAGGAGTTAATCATTTCTGCCGCAGGGTTCAAATGTTTGGTCGATGCGACCAATGTCAACAGTCTGTCTGGCACTTGGTGTGTCATTGGGATGCTCCAGTTTTTTATAGTGACAGCTCTGTATTAGTGAATCTGTCATTCATAATCACACATCCATGCAAAATTCAACAATATGCGTTAAAAAATATAACGTTAAAATCCCCGTGCGTGCATCTGTCACCGCTACAGGCCAGCACGAGCTCATGACAGAACATATCGAAACGCACAAGCAAGCACACATTTCAGACTGACCTCTCCGGCGGCGTACAGCGTCGTCCAAACCGTATTAGGTGCCAGAAAGTCCCGATTTCTCAGGTTTTTGGCGCTGCTCTCTTTGAACCAGAGCTTCTCTCGCTCTCGGCTGAGCTCGGCTTCATGTTCAGCGTCTCTCCGCAGCGCACCGCTCAGCGCTTTGACGGTGGACACGATGCTGAAAGGTACGACTTCCTCCATCATTAGGCTTAATTTATAAACATCGTTATCGGTAACAGAACTAGTGGGTTGTTACTGTGATGTCTGCAGCCTTGATGAAAACAGCGCTGCGGTTATGATCGGCGATCCCGATTGACCACCAGTCAAAACAGATGCAGTACGGGGCCGGAACGTTAAGAGGGGGTGAGTTAGAAGAGGACACTTTTTCTCGCAACGCTGGATGACTTCCGTCTCTTCAAAAGACGCCATTTTAGGTGTGGCAGAAATCAGGTTGTCATAAGAGAACTGAAAGTAAAAGTAAAATGTGTCTTTTGGGATTAAATAAGATTTTAATTTTAATTTGAATATTTATATTTCTTTTGATGTATTTGTTTTAAAGACATTTTAAGGCAGACCCTATGAAATAACTGAACTTTATCAGAGTTTTTCTTTCACAGAAAATAGGCCATGCTTTTATGTTTAAACAGGAAACTTAGAAACAGGTTCAAACAGGGTCACACTGTAAAAAAGAAATTTTAGTTCAGCCAGGTTACTTTTTATAAGTTGACCCCCAAAAACGTTTTTACAGTGAGGTATACATAAGAGGAATAAACCAATGTGGCATTTTTATAGAGCACCTTAAAACAAGATGTAAAAAAATGGAAAATACACACTAGCCTAAGTTTTTTTTTAAAAGAATGATGGTTGTTTGGATGTGTCTTTAAGAACTTGTGCTGAGTTTGAGGCTTAAAAAAAATGTGGCTATGAAACTTGGGTTGGAGTCAGCAATAACAGTATCTTGTGGTCAAAGTAACCATCCCAAACTTGCCCAAGATCCGTCATACAGTGAAAATGAAAACCTCTGTCATATGTCTAGAGAACACTAATAACAAAAATAACACAAATATTGATACTAAAACAAAATGTTTATTTGAAAAGGTACAATATAGGCTATTAGTGGTGCTGTGATTGGTGTATTGCTAAAGATGTGTAGTTGTAAGATGTTAATCTTGGCTGACACGAAATTCCCGGTGGCGAAACATTGCTGGCAATCCGGGAGAAAACGTGTCATTCCAGAGCAACATCAGTACTCTTATAAACATACGCCATCATACAAGGGGTTGAACAGACACACACATGGAGGCCTGTATACACGAACACATTTCTGAATGATCTATAGGCCTATTTAAGATAGGCGTACTAAATTCAATGACAATTAAAATTAATATACACTTCATATTCCCATCAATCCATGTGATCTCTTCAACAATTTTACTGCAGGTGGATGGGCACGGAATCCATACCCAGCTGTCTATCAAGCAAACAGCTGCATTATGGGTTCCGTTACCACCCAGACTGCTGTGACCCATTCCCGGATACTCTGAAAACAAACACATTTGTCATTTAACAATATTCCAATTGCACTTTAAAACCTCGATACATTGGACGGATGTTAATGAGTGAAAATAATTGTCACCTTGTACCAAAAACAAGTTTGGTGTCTCTGCAAAATAATAAAACTTGTTTATTTATCTGGTTTCATCTGGAGATGTGTGCCTGAAAAACCTGTTTCCTATCAGAAAGGAGCTGAAGAGAGAGAGGGAGAAGGAGGGGGCGGGGATTGATCACGAGAGATTAACCTGTATAATAAAAGACACGATCAACATTCAGTCAAATGAAAGGAGGAACTAAAAATATGAAGCTTCATTTGAGAAATAACTACCTTGATGTTAAATATGGCAGAATCATAGAAATATTGGTAATGATTTAATGATATTGGTTTTTGAATGTCTCGTCATTTTCAAAACTCACTAAAGTAAGTGAGGTAGATGGACAAAAATAAAATCTTGAACATGTACATCTGGATGGTTACCTTTATTTCTAATTACAGGCAATCATGCAAAAAAGCCCAACTTGACGAATGAAAGAAACACAACCAATGTACGAATGCAAAGAGAAAGGGAAAGAAAGGCAAGCAGAAATGAAAGAAATCCACTATGATTGTAATCAAAAACAAAACAAAGCACGCTTAAAAAAAATAGACTCAAAATGAGTTTAAAAAAATACAAATGAAATGACACACAACAGAGGTGTAATAGATTCTTTACCTGCTTCTGTCATTCCATGATTTCTTCCTATGGTATCTCTCTCTCTCTCTCTCTCTCTCTCTCTCTCTCTCTCTCTCTCTGGCTTGTGTTAGCTACAGTGAGAATGTTTGCGTATATATACCTCCTGACTTCCTCCTCAGAAATCAGAGGAACATTTTCACTTTCACTTCTTCACTAGGCTGCCCACAATCTGCCCCCCTTTCTCATAATCTTTACTATCATCTGTCTCTTATTCATCGTTTTTTGTGCATTGTTTCTCGGTTAATTGATAATTAATTTAAAAATTAGACTTATTTCATCATATATTCACCCTCATGTTTTCCAAACCTAACTTTCTTCTGCAGAACACCAAGATATTCTGATTTTGAGGAACACTGGTAACCAAACAACATTGGCCCCTATTGACTTTCATTGTTTGGACACAAAGCCACTTAGACATTTCTCAAAATATCTTCTTTAGTGTTTCACAAAAAAGTTTTAAACAACGTGATTGTTTTTATTTTTGGGTAAACTATCCCTTTAAGGAGATTTAAGTGAATTCTGTCTGATTCGAACAATTCACAATATACAGTATGCTGAAAATCAAGGTCTGTATATCCATGCATTTATCTTTATATAACAAATATAATATTAAAACTGAACAGTTGTGGCTTGCAGGAAATACAATACTGTCATACACATGATCTATCAATCATTTCGTTTTTGCTGTGTAATGAAAGCTTTATGAGATCTGGTCCCTGCAGGACTAACGGATCAATATCATATTTCACTGATCAGGAGACACCTGGAGTTCTGAGCTCAAACTGTCCAGGTGTGGATCCATTAGTGAGCATGTGTGAACGCTTGTTTGGAAAGTCCGGTGGTTTTGGAGGTAAAGCCTGGTTCCCTTGAGAGTCACTTGCTAAATGAGGAATAGCGTACCAATGTTAATGTTGAGCAGCCACCTACTCACACACCCACAAACTCAGGATTAAAACATATTTATTAAAAAAACATGCAAGTTTTACAAATTATCACACTAAATATCTTAATGTAACTATCAAGTCTCTGCATAAAAAATAAACTGGACAGAAAATCCATCAAAATAAAACACTTCCTGTTTCACACAGAACATGGACCACACTCATTTTCCTCTTCAGACTGATAGTCTTGATTGTTTATTGCGTAAAATGATGCATATACATATATCATTTCATTTGATTTAACAAGACTCGGACAATCTGTGGCAAAAAATTTATTTCCAGACACTTTCCAAGTTGTCAAATGATTACAAACATAAACATCTTTTCTGACACGTAAGGCATCCGATACATACAGTAGACAGCACATGCTCCTCACAACCACACAAACAAACACGCAAACGCACACACAAACGCGCACGCGCACACACACACGCGCAAATGCATATAGACATTCACACATGTTTCTCTCCTCGCTCAGAGAAAAGGCGGCAGGGAAGACGAGAAAGAGGAAGCTGAGGTTCTTAAGTGTGTTTGGGTGTCTGTTTGTGCAACAGCACGTGTGGAAGAACATTAATGGGGGTTTATGGCATATGTGTGATCGGCTCTGCATGTACTGGTATCTGTGGTTTCTTCTTTAAAACAGCCGCTTCTCATAGCTAAAAGACCAAAAGGTAAAAGTAAATATTACAATTCAAATTTTTTTATGCATTTTTTCATTTAAAATGTGCATTATAATGAGACTGTACAATTGTACGAGTGATTATGTTTAACTACCTGTGCATGCTATGCACTCCTCCCTCCATCTGAGCGGATATCGTTCTTTTCTCAAACCTCAATTCACCAGAATACATCATCGCCCTGAAATGTACAAAAGGAGACATTATAATGTGTCATGATGTCTGTTAGTAACCACAAATGTGTTTATTAAGGTTTTTGTGTTTTAAGCAATTAATTACGGTGTTAAAGGTATAGGCTAAAATTAGCATAAGTAAAGAAAAATGTAATGTAAATAATCTAGTGGCACAGAAATGACACCTTCCCTTTTTAAATGCATCTGTTCAGGTGTGTGTTATTAACGCGTTGCCGTGTACCTCAGCTGTGTCAGGCTTTTTGCTCCGATGTCTTGACAGGAATGCTGGATTCCAGCGAGGAGATATGGAACAAACTTATGGATGGAACCTTTATCCTGAACTGCCCCTGAAACTCCCTGGGCAACTTTGATCTTATCACTTTCACTGTAAGAAAGACGAGAGAACGAGTGAGTGGTACAGGAGATGAGTGAACACAGTTTAAATGCACATCTTGGTCATTAAAACAGCGCTTCACTGGAGTAAATTGTGTATTATATATATATATTTTACTAAAAGAACATATTAAATAAATGTTTAATATTTCCAGCAAAAAACAGCTTTATCATTACATTATTTCATAATTTATTATATAAATTATTATTATTCTGAACCTATATATACACACTTTTAAAAAACTGCTTTTAGGTTAGTAGGTAGTGAAGCAGTTTATGAAGGAAGTGGGATCTGTAATTACTGGGTAAACAATGCAATGCATATGCATTAAGGTGTAATACCTGAAGTATCTGGTCTGTGAGCCGAGGTTTTTGTCCATGGCGTCCAGCGAGCCCATCCCTCTGTACTTTTTCAGACGGATCCCATCCGAAAAGAAATATTCACCCGGAGCTTCAGAGGTGGCAGCTAGCAATGACCCCATCATTACTGAAATATAGAGAGAGATCAAAAGAATAAAATAATTGAGTTGGAATAAAAAAAAGTCTGAAACGACTGAAAAGTAAAGTTATAGTTCTATGAGAAATGTGTAACTTTTTATTTCCAGGGAACTAAACAAATGCAAACAAATTGAAAGTGACATTAAATGTGTCAACTGGAAAAGTACAATGGGTCAGATTGAGAGTTGTTATGCTGATAATATGTACAATTAGAAAAGTGCAGATGTGTGTATCACCTGTAGATGCGCCCAGTGCAAGAGCTTTAGCAATGTGTCCAACTGTCTGAATTCCCCCATCAGCGATTACAGGCACACCAAACCGCCGGGCATATTCTGATACCTTATACACGGCAGTTGCCTGTGGCCTCCCACACGCCAGCACTATAAGAAGAGAGGTTTCATTACAAATGACCCTTACATTCAAAACAGAATACAACAGACATAGAATCTGTCTTATTTACTCATGCATATTCTACAAAATGTAGAAGTGTTTAACGGTTTCAAATGGAAAATAAAATCTCATGTTCCACTAATTTGTGTTTCAGTATATATATAGTCACACAAAGAAATGTGCACACATCATTGTAGTTGGTACTCATGCAGTCATGTGACCTCAGTCAGTGCCAATCAATGAATTACTGGATTATGGATGGATTAAAGAGCAAGAAACTGGGACTCAAACTGTGTACAAAGCAAAATACATAAAAGATTTTATTTTAAATATACCAATTGCCTGAACCTCACTGAGCTCAAAGACAAATGGTTGAATAGTCAGCAATATAAAAAAAAAATTTAGAATGTGAAATTTTATATAAATTGAAGAAATTGACAGTTTCATCACTTTGGATAAATGCATCTGCCAAATGAATAAATGTCATCAGCAAAGCCTCTGAAAGTCTGTGACAAGAATGTTTTTGGATGGACAGGGCAAACCAGGGAAATATCGAAATCTCTTTCTGCACTCAACGAAAGTAAAATATTCATATTACGAAAAAGAATTCAATGTCTTTTATATCATAAAGACATAAGAGAATACAGGAATAAACAGACAGAATAAGAATAGAATGAAAATAGATCCTAGGTCCTAGCTTTTAAACACTACTACTATCCACAAGCCCTTCTGTACCATCACACTCGGTTTCTGTTTACTCTATTTGTTTTTATTACTCACTTAATTTTTAAGGGAAAAGTAGTAACTTAAACTGGTTTACACAAAATACAAAAATGAAAACTAAAGCCTCAGCTATCTGTGCATTGGCAACGGGAAGCCCATCAAGCCCATTTAAAAGGTATTTAAAATGATAAGCCATATTTTCATTATAAATCTCATTCATTAATAAAATATAAAACCAAGTGGCATCTTCTTTTTGAAAAAATATAGTCTTAACTTTTTGTTAAAAGTAATATTGTTTAACAAACTCTTTAACAAATAGTCCCAAGATCATTTTTAGTGGATGAATGAAATACGTTTTTATTAAGTTCACACAGGTGATCTATCAGAATAACCACAAGCGTAGACTCTCACAAATATTTTATCTTCATTAAACAGTATATTAGTCTTAATATTTAAAACATTTTGTGTCTTGTTTCAAAAGTGTGTGCTTGTACCGTGTCTTCTAAACAAATGCCACCCGGCTTTATATTTTGCGGTGTAATGTAATGCAATGCAATGACACCCATACATTTAAATGTCAAAATACTTTTTGGGACCACTGCTTGAGCTCACTTATTGTTAGTGAGGAATTATGGGTAATGGATTTAGACCAGAGGAAGTGCCAAACGCCATTACTGACAGGTTAGTCAGAAAATGACAAGCCTCCAAAACCCCAAAAACCAGCAACTACTTCTACTGATGCAGAGCCATTAACCAATCAATGCAGCAGGCTGTGGGGAGGGGCAGGCAGAGTGAGCTAGTGAGCCAATGGGATCTCTTTATGAGGATCGGGGATGGGACTTACTGGAGTATCCCGTAACAGTAGTTGGGGTTTTGGGGCTGTGGAGCTTTAAACCAGGAGGAATACTGAGAGGTGCTAAAGAGAGAAAATTATAGGAGCGTATATAGAGAAAAAGAACACATAATAGCTCTGCTTTAAAAACCTGCAAAGATGCTTTGTTGCTGATGTGAAACCACGCAAGCAATTTAAAATGCGACACCAACTGAATTTGTGCTTTTTAAAGTTTAAACTGTTTTTAAAGAAATACTTTGATATTGAATGAAATGTCACGAGGTTTTAGAACAGAGCTGGTAAAAAAAAGGACAAAAACTAACGACAGAAATGAGAATGCAAAGATAGAGAAAAAAGGGTGAAAAGAAAGAAACGAGAGTAAAGAAAAGCCTTCACTCCTATACATCCATTATTAAGACACAACACAAACTGCATATGAATAAATGAACACTTGTGGACACACAAATAACCCCATTTTGGATATGAAAACACAGCCTGTGATGGCTTGGGACGTGGGACTAGTGGACTGACCTTCTTGTGTGATACAGATGGAGCCGCTGCCCATTCCCACTCGCAGGGCATCTGCTCCCGCGTCTATAAGATTCTTCGCCTGAGCCGCAGTCACCACTGTGACAGAAGAAAGATAACTGGGTGTATTTACTGTGTGTTGTGCGAGTTTGTATGAGTGCGTATTAAACTAACCGTTGCCACCAATGACCTGTAGATTGGCATATTTCTCCTTTATGTATTTAATCATATTAATCTGAAAGATAGAGTTTCCTTGAGATGAATCCTAAAGGCAAGACAAAATGTGACACAGAATAAGAACAATGATTGTTTACTTTTTTATCCATTCACTAGAAAAAAAAAAACACAACACAAACACACTTACCAGGACGACTACATCCACGCCAGCCTGCACCAGCAGATCCAGTCTGTATTTGTCATCATTGTGTGTTCCGATGGCGGCGCCGCAAAGCAGCTGTTTAAGCGAGTCTTTTGAGGCCAACGGGAAATCTCTGTTCTTCTTCAGATCTGTCCGAGCGATGATGGCCACCAAATTTCCCTCCTCGTTCACTATAGGAAGCTTACCTGCAGACAGCAAACACACAGTGTGAGGAGGAATGAAAAGAGAAAAAAAGAGTCAAGTTTCCATCCACCATACCTTTCTTGCTCCTCTGAAGGATTTCATTGGCTTCTTTTAATGTCACTCCTGCTGGAGCTACAACAAGATCCTCCCTCTTAGTCATCACCTGAAAGAGCGATAATGTGAGCTAAATTTGAAAATACTCTAGCCCCTCCTTCCATTTACTAAGACCCACCCACCTCACTTAGAGGTAGGTCATGCTCCGCCTCTTTCAGGAAATCGATATCTCGTGAGGAAATGATGCCGACCAGGCATCCGCCCATCTGACCGTTGTCCGTAATTGGGATACCACAAAAACCATGTCGAGCTTTAGCCTGGAAGACGTCCCTAACCCGTTCATTGGGACTCATCACCACTGGATCGGTAATGAAACCTTGTTCGTACCTCTAAGTGGCCGAGAGGTGGAGTAAGAGGGTGGGATGTGGCAGGAGGAGGGAACAATGAGGACACTTCTATTAGGTCTTTCTAGTGCGAGCCAGTTAACACACTTAGCATAACACAGCACAGCACAGCACAAAGAGATAAAGCAAGAAATAGAGCAGATAAGGATTTCTTTAGGCGTTATATGGCAACTATGAGGCAGGAGTCAAAGCAGAAAGCATAATAAGAATCAGTGTAAGAAACTCAAAGCAAGAAACTCAAAAAGTCAAAAGGCACACAGCAATTTTCAGAGACTCACCTTGACCTTGCGAACTTCATTGGCCTGGAACTCAGGTGTGCAGTTATGATGAATAAAGCCAATTCCACCTGTCAGCTATGGCAACACAACATTGCATACAGTTCAAAACAAAATGTGACATGCACCTTTGTCACACTATGAAGCGGTTTGCTAAATGCAATTCTCTTGTGTTGACATTAAGTTGGGAAAGAATGTAATGAATGAAAAAACAACTAGTGTTTAGTTAACATCATTTCCTGCAAAACCATGATTTGCTGCTGCTTATATATTTTATTGTTAAATAAGTATATTAAATAAACCAAGTAACAGTTCTTCTACTGGTAACCCAAAATAATACTGGCTAGACATACTTTTAACTTGCTAGCTAATGTCATTTACTTGTTATTTCTTATGCATGTTATCAAAAATAATCCGCAGGATTATTCTTTGCATACGTGTACCGGAATTTAAGTCTGGGTCTGCGAAGCATGCATACGCAGTAACGTTTATGTTGTTCCTTTGAAAGCATCTACACTGTATGTTGTACTCTACAAACAAGATTAGTCAATTTTTTTTCAGTTTTTTTACTAATAAAATAATATTTTGTTCCTCCTCTTACCGCCATAGCAATAGCCATTCCAGACTCTGTGACTGTATCCATTGGTGATGAGACTACTGGTGTTTTCATTGTGATATGTTTGGTCAATGCTGATGTCAGGTCCTACAGAGAGAGCCAATCGAATGAATCCAGTAATGACGTAAAAGCCACAGCTTCTTCCTTCTATAGTTTTACTTACCACCTGGTCAGCTGCGAAGTCAATGTACCCAGGCAAAATCAGGAAATCACTGCAAAAAGAAATTAAAGCTGTTGGATATAACATAATATAAAAATATACAAATATGACATAAAAGGTGTCTAAAAAATAAAACGAATCGCTGAGGACTGCACAAATGAACCTGACTGTGGCTTGTCCTGTCAGTCCACATGAAAAATATATTCCTACACTTCAATATACTATAGTGAACTGCAGTATACATAGTGAAGTAATAAAGAGATATTTCAAAGGCAAATTAAAACGTCTTTTTAAAACTAGCAGTTCTTTGATCGATGGATGCACTTTTTGGAGCTTCAAAAAAAATGTTTTACCATTCACTCCTATTCAAGAAAAATAATAAATGGTATTATAACTCTGACTGTATTCACCTAAAAGAAGAAAGTCATATACATCTAGGATGCCTTTGAGGGGGGTTAAAACATCAGGGAACTGGGATGGCTATGGCAGGATCTTGATTTTGTGTTCAGCGACACATTTTTTGTTGATTTGGACTTATAATAATAATATGCTGGATTGTTTTTGCATGAGGGCAGATGATTTGTTTTTCGAACAGTGTCCCAAACAACTTGTGGTGCTGGATGTGCAGTTTTACTTTCTTTTAGTTTTTTCTGACACTAAAATTCAACTAATTTCTGCAATTCTCCATCTTTAGATTAGATTAGATTAGATTCAACTTTATTGTCATTACACATGTACAAGTACAAGGCAACGAAATGCAGTTTGGGTCTAACCAGAAGTGCAATAGCAGCAAGTGCAGGATATACATTGGTTGCATAAGTTACATAAATAAATATACAGAAGTAATTTACAGATGGAAATGTACTATGACCATGATTTACATCTGTGATCTTTGAAAAGTTTTTGGCCACTCAAAATATTCTCTTTGCTGTGCATTAAGACAATATAAACACATTCTCTTTCAGGCAGATTTGCAACATCTCCAATCCATTAAAACTTCTTAGTTATTGCCCTGATGTTGGAAATATGAATTTTTATTGTTTCAAACATTTCCTTTTAAATCCATTTTCTATCTTGTGTAGCTCAACAATCTTTTACTGCACATAAGATCTATATTCTTAAGTTTTACTCATTGTGATAAATGATTATGGGGGGTTGGTCTTTGTGTTACTTAATATTATTCTCCTGTGCAACAAGAAGTCATGACTGGAGAACATCATGTTTCTAGGTGTTCCTTGGTGTGCTCAGAATGTGTAAATATCAATGGGAATATAATTGGGAGATATTTTACTCATAAGAATTTCTAGGGGTGCCAATAATTGTGGCCAAGGTGTATTAGTGTATTTTTTTTCACAATGTGATATTCCCCCTACTTTAAATAGTTTTACTTTAATGAAATGTTGACATTTTTAATATAAAAGATCAAAACAAGAAACAATGCAGATGTACTTTTACAGCCTTCTTTGCTCATATTTACCAAGGAAACCAATAATAGTGGAGGGCACTGTATACCCCCACATACATTTCTATTGGTTGTGTTCCTAACTGAGCCTCTTTATCTGTGCTGCACTGAATGATGTTACTTATCTTGTTGTCTACCAGTGCCAAGCAACGCCATGTTTCTATGATAAACATGTATGTCAAAGCAACCTCATGTCTAAAGTGTAAACAGCCCTTCAAGTCGCCATATTTGTGCTTGAAAGAAAACAGAAAGCTGTTTCCAGATCAAACTGACCACTCTCTGGAATGTGTGACTGCACTATCCAGCCTGCACCTGCCACATATTAGTTTTCACTCTGGGATGTTACTCCAGTACTTTACATGGCACCAAGACTAAAACAAGGACACACAAGCCACGGCATATGAAAAAGTATGATTGACAAAACATCTATTTATATCACGTTTGGAAAGCTTGACAGGGGGATTTTTGAAACAGAAAAAGTGCCTTAAGAATAGATACATTGCTGGACTCTGTTTGAAAGATGTCATTTAAACCAGTCAGTCCAAAATGTCTTACCAATCTGACCTAACCTTTAAAAGTTACATCTAAGGTTGGAACGGACATGCACCATTCACATAAGGAATGTGTGGTCGTTTCATGCAGTCTGAAGCAACGTGAAACCGAATTGCGTAACACATCACACCGCGCTGTCACACACAATACACGAACCAACAACGACACCTACATGCTGTTCGGTTAATGTCAGCTTGCCAACTTATCAGGCTATGAAAGCGTTTAGATGAAGCTACGTAAAGTGACATGATGTGTGAGTAGACCTACGGTGTTGGCTGACCAGACAACCGTGCATTGCAGATACGCATATTTACTTGTAGGTAAGGCCGTCTCCGCCGTTGAAGAGTTGCTGTCCTGTTAGACCATCGTCAGGCACATAACAAGTCTGCCCGCTGATTAAATAGTCAGCCATCGTGCAAAAAGTCCAGACCTTGACAGGAAGGATTCAGTTTAACACAGGGGTCCTGTGATCCGGTAAATTCTGTTCACCTCGGAGCTTAAATCCGACAGTCTTTACGGTCCTTAATATCATCAAGCGCTGCCAAATCTGAGACTTCTATACAAAAGCTGGTTATTACCAGTCTGAGTGAGAGAAAGCTCTTGTTTTTCTGATTAAAACTCCTCAGTGATGACCACAAGCACCACACGTGTCTAAATGTAGGACGTCCTCGCTTTCCGCTCATATATATAACGTATCGTTGTACGTCACATCCGGGTGACGCAGCGCTTGCCGAGCTGCGTTGGTCAGATGCCTCAGCTGGTACTAGTGGGTGATAAAACTGAGGATCATGTCTCCTCAACCTAAAGATGATGTAGGAGGGTGGGGTTGTTGTTCGTACCCTCTCCTATCTCCTATCACCCTGCACTTTCCTATCTCGTGCGGACATGTTCTCGGAGAACCTAGTCGATTTAATTTTGTCTCCCGACCTCTGCCGCTGACTTTATTTAGCTTGCTTGAACTGTGAAGTGACCTGAACATGCGTGACCCGAAACTCAACAGTGCGCGCTGTCAGTCAAAGCCCCAAAACTCCACTGCGTACCAAGATTATTCGAAAACTTGGTTTTTATTTTTTTTCTTAAACATACCTCAACATTTCCATAAAAATAAAATAGTATTTGTTCAGAAAGAGAGCATTTTTCCATTTAAAAGATATTGTATGCTAGAAGTGTTTTTGTATTGTCAAGTGTAATAGACTACTATTATTTGAGAGAAAAAAAAAAGACAAACTCTACCCAAAGATCAGCAAAATCACCAACAGAATCTCTAGTCATTTGAACTAGTTTAAGAATATAAACATGCAATTTCAGATGTGTTCTTTATAATGTATGCACAAGAAATGACAAGAGCCACTGTCTGGTTTAAAAACGTTCTCTCAGTAACTCTATTTCTGTATTAATGTACAACCGTTGAAAATTACAGCATCATTTGTTTTTCATCTTTTTTAATTTTTCAGTTTTTTATATGATCTAACTATCAACAGCCTTTTCCAAGAAAACAAAACATGAGAAGCGAGAAAGAAAAGGTCAAATGAGTCATGATGGAGATGAAAAGTTATACAGTGTTTGGAGTGTCTGTGTACGCGTATGTGTGTGATTTACGCCAACACCGGGCCGTGAGAATGCGATGTGTGTATGTATACGCTGGGATACAATCTTGCTTTTCTCAAACCCTGCAGTCGAGTCAAGTTTAGAAAGCCCAAAAATATAGGGGCACTGATGAACAATAAACAAAAAGGAAAAATACAGCTTTAAAAGTGATGCTGTGAATACGAGTAACAGAAAGAAGAGATGCACAAAATGTTTTGAGATGCAGTGTAGAGTTTTGACAAAAGGATGCGGGGGTATCTTTGGAGAGGGGCAAGACGGTTGAGAGAAGAGACAACTCAATGCAGATATTATGGATGGACGGATGTTCAGGTGTCATGAAAATCCTTCAGCAGCGTCCGTCTCTTCTGCTCAGCAATGTGCATCTGATTCTCCAGATCCTATAGATAGAGTGAATCAAGGGTTAAAAAATTCATTCATCATACATTGTCATGATTCATTTCGCATTTTTAGCCCTCATTCCTTCTCTTACCCCTCTATCATTGGCGCTTGGCTCTCCTCTCTCGTAACTATCCGCCCTCTCCACCTTCCATGAAAGGTTCTCAATCTCTGCCTCCAGCTGGGCCTGCTGATACTCGAACTATAGAAAATAAACAGAAGATTTTACATTACTCAATTTTACAATTTCAGTGATAGAAAAGCATACCTTTAATGCAATTGCTGCTTGACTAAAATATATTTTAATGCATAAGCAGCTACTCACCAGCTTTTTGCGGGGTCCAGACTCCATGTAGTAGGCATAAGGATAAGTGTACTGCAGTGTGTAACGACACTATGGACAGAACAGAATGTGTACTTATTAGGATTAAATAATTGAAACTCTCACTAATGTAATAAATAATCAAAAACCAACTTGTGAGGAAAATTTGGTTTCAAATGTTTTTATTAAAGAATTTAGCAAAAGCTCTTCAACAAAGCTTCTTTATATGCATTCAACTTAAAGGGATAGTTCACCCAATATACTCACCCTATAAATGTCTTTGTTACGTATAACACAAAAGAATATATTTTAAAGAATGTGGTAAACCAAACAGCTCTGGAGCACCATTGACTACCATGATTAACTATTTCCCCACTATAGGTGTTAATAGTGCCCCGGATCTGTCTGCTTACAAATAGGGTGAGTAAACGATGACTACATTTTCATTTTTGGGTGAACTATCCCCTTAAGAAAATACATTGAGTATTGCATTATCTGGAAATTTCAGCAAATATAAAGTAGGATAAGTTAGAATATTATAGTCTAGAAGTTAGGAAACTGGACTAAAGTTACATGTTGACCCACACTATTACTAGTACCTTTGAATAAATCTGCTGAAAAAACAATCTGTACCTTTGCCAGTAGCTTGGCAGCATTCAGCAGGTACTGCCAGTCAATCCAGGTGCCCAGATTGTTCATGACTCTTTCCTGAATCTTCTCCTGGATCCGCTGATACGTCTGTGCCTCCAGCTGCAAGCTCTTATTGTGGTTCTCCCACTGGACACATACACAAATATAATTGACAGATGAATAACTATCATGATACTTGAAAAATGTCGGTTAAAAATATCTCTGAAATATAATTATGCTTTCTAGGAACAAGATCTATAAAAATAGACTTGACAGCCTTGCAATCCAGATGAAGTAACTCCAACATACTTCGACATACATTACTGAGTACTGATACTTTTTTATATTGACTGAATCTTTTATTATTATTATTTTTACAACTTATACTTCAGATGAACTATCGGTACTGTTTAGCATGTGTTGACAAAATGTTTTACGCTCTCCTACTTGTAAGTCACTTTGGATAAAAGCATCTGCCGAATAAATAAATGTAATGTCACAATATTATGTAAAATATAAATAATTATATTTATTTATTACACTTTTATATTTGATTTTGTTTGTCTCACCCTCTCAAAGTAGAACAGGTATTTTTTTAGGGCCTCTCTGGCTTGCGCCTGCTGGCTCTGATTCACGATGTCTGGATTCTCTTTGTAGCGACTGCACTCGTAATACTCGCTGCCATGAGTCTTCCAATCACCCAGACACATCCAGCAGAAATCTAAACATCCACAACAACAACCTTATTACACTCAAGACCACTTCACCCCTCCAGAGGAATTCAATGATGTACTTTCATTTTAAAAATCTTACCATGTTTACACTTGGAGCATTGCTAAAGAGAAAAAAGACAGAAAAACAAGTTCAGTTAAAACTAACCTCTAAGTTTAGCCTATTATTAACCTAAAGATGCATTTTGCTCTTAGCGTAGTTTTTTTTTTTTTCATTTCAAATGGCAACAACTCACCATGTGGTTGCATCCTCCGTTCTTTTCGATGCAGATATTGCACTTAGGGCACTGGGGAGGAAATCAAATGAGAACACACAAGAATATAAGGACATAAACAATAGAATGCTCAACTGGTAGTTGGAAGAGTTTGACTTCCGATTTGTGTTCTGTTTAGGTGACATTACAATTATCATGAAAGAATAATTTTTCCAAGATCGATACTTATTTATGTGCATCGACATTTCTGTGTAATGGGCGTGCATGTTTGATATCTTTTGTGTGTTTGCTCTTACGTCTTTAGTGTGCGCACTGATGTAGTTGGCTGTCTCGGAGTCATCTGCACATTTCGTCAACCATTTGCGGATGGTGGCGCAGTCCGTAGGGGCGTGATACATCTGTCTGCACTTAAAACTGTAGACAAGAGTCAACATGAATTACATGTTTGTAGAATGAACATGTATGTTCGTTCAACTGGACTGAACATATACATGTGTGTGCCTGCAGGTTTGTGTAATACCAGAAAACTTCTCCGCAGCGGCTGCACTGAACTCGACGAGCTCGAGGTTTCTGCACCTGTATAACTATCGGACAGTCAGCACCAGGACACAACTGCAGCTGGAAGTGACTCTACATACAAACATGAAACATGAGCAGATTAATACAGTTTTAAAGGTTGTGTTATCTGAAAATGTACCACATATGAAAACCTGATAATTAAAAATTGTGCAAGTGTTACAGTATTATACTATTTGATAATAAACTTCTCGTGGGATGTGCTTCTAGAATGTGATCAAACACACACCTCCACGTAATCCCTGAAGAGGTAGCGTCTGTATTTGTCCTTCAGTTCCTCGCTGGGCAGGAGAGGAAGAACGAAATCATCTGGCATTCGAAGGGAGCAGTCCTGCGCCATACAGGAAATCTCTACACACACAAAATCCATATCGGAGATCAGATAATGGATCAGGATCTTATGTACAAGCTCACTCACAGTCTTTCACACGTGCTGAAATAATGTGCAAGTGCACTCACCAACTCCGACCCCATCTTTGACAAGTACAGTGCAGTGCTGCTCCCAGCATGCCTTGCAGAAGGAGTGCTGACAGGGTAGAGAGAGGAGAGCATCTCTCCGGACCAGCTGCAGACACACCCCACACTGCAGCGACGCCCCAGCCTGAAAACACACAACATGTTGATGTAGCTACTGACAAAGCAAAGCTCTGATCCAGTGTATACTGACATAACAGACATTCTTTATGTCATACAACACAAGTGTTCTGCTGTTTTAAGCAATGACTGTGGACGTCAGAGAAAACTACATTACCACACAGCTCTTTGGATATAATTCTAATGGTTTATTCATGACATTCTGCAGTCAATATTTAGCATAATGACTCATAGGGGTGGTTTACACCTGGTATTAAGATGCGTTTTGGTCAAACGGATCACAAGTGGACTTTCAACCACTTCCAGAGGTAGGCGAAAACGCATTCGACCGGATTGTGTTCGTGGTGCAGACGCTCATGTGGTTAAATGCGTTCGAACAGCCACAAGAGAACGCATATGGACATATGTGTAAACATTCTTAAATGCGCATTAGACAGGATTTAAACTTTGCCGGCTGAACAAAGACGGAAACCGTGTTAAGCACATCGTTTTTTCACTATTACAGATTTATAACACACACTTAAGTGTTCAACGCGGTCTCACGGCTGTCAAAGCAGAAATAAAAACCGCTCCTTTCTGTGTGTTTTTATTTTTTGCTGTCTCCGGTCACATCAGCATGTACATTGCATGCGCTTATTTAGTACATTCAATCGAAAGCACTTGTATTTTGCTGTATTTTACACCTATTGCAAGCCAATTTAAAGGGATAGTTCACCCAAAAATGAAAATCCTGTTATAATTACTCCACACTTGTATACATTTCTTTGTTGGGCTGAACACCAAAGAGGGTATTTTGAAGAATGTTGGAACCAAACCGTTCTAGTGCACCATTGACTACCATAGTAGTGTTTTTCCTATTATGGTAGTCAATAGTGCCCCAAACTGTTTAGTTACATACAATCTTACAACTAACTTTCTTTGTTTTCAACTGAACAACAAAATGTATACAGTTACTATCTAAAATGTATACTATCCCTTTAATTGAGAGTTTCTATATCTAAAAGCACATGATTCTGACTTACAGTGAGAGATCTGCAGGTGCTCGTGGTCTGGGCGTAAGCCTCACAAAGCAGCTGAGAAGAGTTTGACTTATACCTTCAAACACAAGAAAGAGATTTAGAGACAGATATAAAATATAGTTGACAAATAACATGTTTATGTATTTTTCACGATCAAGATTATATGTTTAAAATATGTAAGCAGGTCACCATAACTTTAAGATGCTTGACAACTACTTGGAAAACTGCTGTGCATGTGTGTCTTTACCTTTCGAGTATTTGTGACACCTGCCAGTGAAAATGTACAAGGACCAGTTTGGCTACAGCTGGTGACACCTGAAGAAAATGAGGAATTGACCACTAAACCATCTGAACAAATAACATATTGGAAACATACTCGCATGTACACACACAGACATATAGAGTTAAAGGGACAGTCCACCCAAAAATGAAAATTCTGTCATCATTTACTGACTCTCAGGTTGTACCAAATCTGTATAAATGTCTTTGTTCTGCTGAATGTCAGTAACCAAACAAATCTCATCCCCGTGGTTACTGGCTTTCTTACAAATATCTTCCTTTGTGTTTATCAAAACTAAAAAATGTATACAGGTTAAGAACAACCTGAGGGTCAGTAAATGATGACAGCATTTTTATTTTTGGGTGGACTGTCCCTTTAAAATATTCTTAGCCAACATCAACCATGCAAAACATCCCATTTAGATGTAGTCATGGCATGTCTTTCAATCACACACCTTCAGGGCGCTAGCTACATTGTTGACTTCTTCAGTTAGTACCCTCTGGCTTTCTCTGTATGTCAAACAGTTGAACTGATATTCTTCTGGGTCAAATGGTTCTTCTACTGCCACGTCTTCATCGAGGTTATCGTAATAATATTTGATGTCTCCCTCCGCGGCATCTTCGTCGTCATCATCAACAAACTCCTCATTACTGTCTGAGGCTTGGCTACTCATGTCCACAGACATAGCCCTCTGGGCCTGACAGACACTCGCTCTCCACCAATCAGCAGCTTCTGCGCTGCTGCCCTCTGCCACAGACTGGACCACAAATCCCAGGGGGCCTTGTGGCTTTTAGCAGCACCGAAAGAAGCAGAAGAAATCACACTCCCCGTCACTCATCAGGAATCGGAGCAAGGATGAGCTTGGAGGGAGGAAGAAATACTGTAAGAGAATAAAAAAACACGTAATTTGCTAAATAAGGGATAATGTAGAGCCACACGGGTGTTATTGCAGAATAAACCCTGACAATCAAGACACTGAAGGGGTTTATTTTGCAATAACAACCAGCTAGCTGTATATTGTTACACTTTTACATGCCTATGCGAGTAAACTTTTGGACATGAAATATTGATTTGAAATGCTTTATTAGAATACAAAACCCTTCAGTACTGTTTTATATTCATCATATTATATTTGATACATTTCTGTTTTTATGGGAATGTAATAGGAAATGGATAAAACTGGCGTTTTAAGTAGCCTTGCGACTGTCCTCGTAGGGTCAATGATATTCGTTATCTGGTCAAGGAACCTTTCTCTTATCTACAAACCTAAACATTTAATCTGAAGGTTGTGTTTAAAGTTGTCTATTTCAGTGTTAACAGACGTCAAGCATGTCTTTGCAATTCAGACAATCATAAACTCACGAAGAGCGGCTTAGCGCTCCGTTTGAACGGATTTCCGATAGACCAACCGGACAGCAGGAGCAGGGGAGGCCGCGTGACCGCGCGCCTGACGACCAAAGAGATCAGAACTCGGCTGTGCACGCGTTTACTGATGTCATGATAATCGGATTGCTGCTTTCATGCAACATGGTGTCCGGTACCGGACGACCTGGCCCGGTCCCACACGCTTGTGACTGTCTGTCCGTCCCTCGCATTCCACCTGAGGCTATAAATAGCGTCCGGCGCTGTGGGTGGTACGCATATCACACTCACTCAGCGGAGAGCTTACAGATCGCGGTTTAGGTGTGACGAGGTCGGGTGGGGGAGGTAGATCGAAGATTGCAAACTCACGGTACTGACCGTGCAGGTTCTGCTTTGTTTACTCCACACGAATCGGCCCGCACCAGCTGTTGCTTCTCTCGAGATCAGCACACATATACAGCAGCGCGATCGATGCGCAGGAATATCTCCCCCCCGATATCCGTCGTATTAATACGCGAACACCACAGTATAAAAAAGCACACGTCGGTGCAAAATCGTAAAAGTTAATGCATGTGTCGTTGTTGTGGCTTTAAGGGCTTTATTCGCAGTCAACCACCAACGCTCACTCCAGCTCGGGGATTCGTATGTAAACAAGGCCGTTTTGGTCCATTCGATAAAGCCGGCGCTCCGATTGCTCACAGCCCCCGACCGTACATAACATAACATGCGTTCTTTACTTACCTGCTGGACCGCGTCGGGTCGCTTCTCGACGCTAGCTGAAGAGAGATTTTCGGACAGAGATCCGATCCGTTCGCGTAGATGAGTCGCAGCAGAACGGAAGTACGGGGGGATTCTAGTGCGGCGTCACTTCCGTGTCCGACTGAGCCTGTTTTCCACACTGAATAGACTCCAGTTACTTGCTAAGGAGGGGCCACACACTCAAGCATAACGTTAACTGCCATGCATACTTACAGTCAAACAAACAAACAAACACCGAGCACGTCCTCATGCAAATGTAGGTCAACAAAACAAGAAACCTGATTTACAGTGTGTAATGCACGTTTATGCGCGAAGACAAGCGACCTCATTACGCCCACGCCATAAAAACGTATTGCTTTCTTTGTTAACCTTCATTTTGAAATAGTACGTAGTACAATTGTTTGAAGTATTGAAACAATCCCTACAAAACACGTCGCTTGGATTTAATAGTGAAGTGATCAAAATTAACCTTGTAACTAACTTGTTGGACATAACCTTGTATAAAACATGTTTATTAGCATGGACTATTTTAAAGCATAAAAGACTTGCAGTCAAAACGTGCAGTGCAGTGCATGATCACATCACCAGGTGGCGCCAAATAAATCTTGCATTGGCAATGCTTCTCTACTAAAGGGTCAGTAACAAGCTTACAGCTGGCCTCAAGTTTTGTCATTGTGTTATGCACTTACACCTCAACATTGAACACACAAACCTTAACCATTGTAACAGTCAAAAACCATCATTCATTAAAAAACTCTAAATACAACAGATAACTAACAGTAACAACAATATTAAAGCATAAATTAAGCCAGCTAAAACTAAAACATAAATCTTTCAAATAAAAATACACAGAATTGAACATGATGCAATGCAACTTTAAACTCAGTATTTTTTGTTCAGATTACACTGTTTTGCAAATTGGGGAAACTTTTTGGCCAAAAACTTGAGAATCCAGTCAACAAAATAATGTTTGTTAGAAACGTTTAGATTAATTTTGTTTGGTATATGCAAAACAATAATTTGACTCCTTTAACTAAAAAAATGTTCAAGTTTGGATTTTTTACAGTGTAGAGATGCCAGAAAGGATATTTTATATTAGGAAAAAAATATAAAAAAGATCAGCATCCAATGTTTTAAGATAAGCTTGAATACAAGTGAAACAAATAAAACCTATGATCTTCACAATTACTAAATATGTTTGGAATTCATAATTAATAGACACAAAAATCTGCTACATTTTATTAGTTTATTTTCATGTTTTTTATGTGATATTTTTATACAAAAACAAAACTACAGAAAAGTGAATTAAACACATTTTTAAAGATGAATCTAGATCAAAATTTCCCTGTACATGCAGGGTATTTATAAAAGCGTCCGAGACTGTGTAGTGATATTTGGGTGTTCACAAGCATTTGTATATAATCTATACAAAACAAAATTCAAAGCACATAAAGAGATCACAGATTTAGTCACACTTTTTCAAAAGGAAAGAGATGTTTCTGTTCTCCACGCTTCTCCCGTCTAGTCACACGCCTTACAATATTTTCTTCCTGCTCCTCCTGCCTGTTCTGTGGCCAGGAAATTTCCAGAGATGGTGGTGCTGTCTGAACCCTGCTTTCTTCCTCCTCATCTGAGGACAGCCCTTCAGCACCGCCTTCCTTTGCTTGCCCCGGCCCTGATGCGAGCCCCTGTTGCCCATAGCGACGCTTCAGCCTCTCCTTTATCAACAGGCCTTTGACCAGCAGGGTCCAGTTAGCCACTGCTCGTTTTTCACGTTTCTGTTAAAAGATCCAAAAGGTTTTTTTAAAGTTTGGCAAACCTGAACCTCAACCAGAATGATCGGTTCTTCAGGGAACAATATAAATATAAATTAATAATAATTATAATAGATTTGATAATAAAGTTGTCTAATCTAAACTTTTATCAAACTTCTTTTTAATGTGAAATGTGTATTAGAGAGACAAAATTTGAATGTTCATACCTCTTGTTCTTTCTTCTGCTGAATATCTTGCTCATTTTCCCAGGCTGCTTTCAGAATTTCTTGGTGTTCTTCACAGACTACATAGCCATCCGTACTGAAACACAATCAGCTGACATCAATTATACACACACACACACACGCATACTTTTAAATGTATTATTTTACCAATAATAATGAACTACCCATCTGTGACTCTTACAAAGACAGATAAACTCACACAGCATGTGAGAATCCACAATAGGAATCAAAGCCAGTTACTGCTGCAGCACAGTCGATGTTTAGTTTTCGAGCCACTTTGTGCAGACTTGGCAAACGCAGGTGAACACATCCCACCGGTAACATGCTTGGCACAAACAGGTGCACATTACCAAATTCATTACGTGGTACCTGAAACACACAAACCCACATTACCTTTGGCTAGATCTCATACACATAAAAAAAAAACTATATTACACATTTACTATGCCATCGACAGCAATTGGAGGCTGGAACTCTTCTGTTTGCCAGAGTCCAAAGAGAGGCAGATCTTTCACATCCTTTTGCTCTGACATCATCCTAGCTTTACGAGAACGGTTGGAAACACCAAGCACCATCTGACAGATCGAAGAGATGATAACTTACTATAAAATGCATTGCAAGCACCGTTTACACCTTGAGTACTGCAATTACAATAATGCTAAATAAGTTTAAAAATATGTCATAATAATGATGATGATGAACAACCACAGGATGCCATACCTTGTACGGTTCTTCTCCTAGTCGAACAGTTCTAGCTTCCTTCAGCCAGGTGTCTCTAGAATGCAGCGTGTGCACACAGTCTCTAAAAACATACAACAACAAGCAAAAAAATTACAAATTACACTTAGATGACCATTTTTGTGACTATAAAGCAAAAAAAAACCATGGCTGGTAAGCAGCTCCTGCAAATCCTGAAGTGCGACATTGACACAAGAACGCTGACTCAATAATATTTACCGTGAGTAAACCGGCTCTCCTCTACAATACCCCAAAATAGCGGCTGTAGTGGGGTAGATGGCCTCGTATTTTAGTAAATGTCTCTTTAGCGCGTACAGTGGATGGTTCTTATATTCAGTTATCGATGTTGGCAACGGCTTGTCCAATAACTTTGCCTGCATCTGTGGAACAGAAGAACACGTGAGTCTGGATGTCACATGTGATGAAACATATTTGTGTGTGCACTCAAACCTCTTGGTCTTCCTTCCGTCCCCTCGCAGCATCTGGAGATTTGTAGAGCTCCATAGTCTCCTCCCACCATTCAGAGTCGATACGTCGTCGCCTTGATGATGTCAGCCAGGTGGGATCATACCTGCAGCTGAGCTCTTTCAGGTATCCCTCATCATCCACGCCCACTACGTACATGATCGGTTGTGTCGCCTGATCAAAGCAAAGCTGTGGCTGACCAACCCCTTGATCCACGTCGACACACACCCACCTTCCGGTACTTTCCAAATAAACCTCCAACCACTCATCAGCACCTTTCCCCTCCTTTCTTGTAGATCTTCGTCTCTTCATCACCTTCTCTTCCTCTTCTTCTTCTCCACTTAACTCCTCCTCTTTGAGCTCACCTGAACTCTGACTTTCTTTACCTTTTGACTTTCTGCATATTTTCATGACCTCACAATCCGAGTCTCCACTATCATCATCGTTGGTTGGCTGAAACTCCTCGCCGCTCTCCTCCGCTTCCTCCTCCTCACTGCTGACCTCTTTATATGACACTTTTGATGCTACATTTCGTCTTTGGCTGTTTTTAGGTTTTTGTCCTGCTGCCTCTTTTTCACCTCCTTTCTTTTTCCGTCTTTTTCCACCCCTTTCCTCATTTTTTATTGCAGTAGTCTCCACGGATGAGCGTTTGGACCCAGGGGATATCTTCGGGGAAGGTTTCTCAGACTGATTTTTGGTAGTGGGGCTTTTGGTAGGTTTGGTCTTATAATAAAAACAAGAAAAAATGTTTTTATCAAATGCAAATGAGCTCTCACACAAGCCATAAAATAAACAATAATAACGAAATATAAACAAACCAAAAAAACAATCATAATCAAAAATATGTATATCACCTTGGAGGCAGGTGGTGGCTTGAAAGACAGCGGTTGTAGTGACAGCACCAATCGGCAGAAGAGTCGCAATGACCTCAGCACCAACAATAACAGCTACAGAAAATGACATCATAGATATAGTCAGAATGAATGTAAATGACCAACAATAACTAAAAAATATATATATATACAATATATAATTTGCTTCTTAGCCTGTCAATGGTTTAACATACATTATTTATAAGTCAACAAAGAATGCAAAACTATTTTTTCAACCACTTTAGCAGACGAAATTTGTATTCTTTTAACCAACTGCCGAACTGTAGGCCAAAGGATAGACCTATAATGCTTAAATAATCAGAAAATTTCAAAGTGAAATCTTGCTCACATAAGTCATCTCCGCATGGTCCCTTCCTGATAAACAACCAATCCGCTTCTCCAGCACTGTGTTAAGCTCCACCCCCTTCTCCTCAGGTAAGGCGGGGTTTAACGTGAAAGTCATCTGAAACCTGGACGTAGCCACACCACAAATATTATTCATTTACACACACACACACACACACACACACACACACACCACACACACACACACACACACACACACACACAGTCAGAAACTGAGAATACAACCACCATAAAAATAACAGTTGGACATAGAAAATGATTTTATTACAGATTCTTCTTTAACAACACTGTACACACTAAAGAGCCGAATCAGGCATACCATTTCAAAAGCCCTTCTAGGAAGCCTACGTTTACACGTTTTGTCTCAACTGTGGTAAAGTGGGTAGGCAGTATTGACAAGGCAATAGCCATCAGGTCCAGATCACAGCACAGTTTGTTCCGATACAGTCCGCTGGCCAATAAACAAAGCAGGTGAACCTGTATGACAAAAACAGCAAGAAATCAACCACACATACAACAAACAGCAACCAATTGACTTTAAACAGACCAGCGTAGAAAAACAAACACACCTTGTGTGTTTCCTCTAGCAGCTCCTTGTTAAATCGGTTCACCATTCGGCGCAGGTAAGTTTCATACTCCGCTTTTTTTTTCTCCCTAAAAACATTGTCATGACGTGATTCTATTCATCTGTCGCTGACCATTAGGGCATAACTAACAGATCAAACGCTTATAATCTATTCCAGCATATACCAGCATTCTCATATCACAGGTAAAAAGGTGTTTCATGAACATGATCGACAACTGCATCTGAAAGAGATTCTCACTCACTTCTTTTCTCTCTTGCGAGCCATGTCTGGTGTCTCTATCTCAATCTCTACAGGTTTAGATGTAACTTCCAGTTCTGTCGGGTCCACCTCTGCCATCTCTGAGAAACCATACAACATAAAAAATGGCTGGTAAATAGGAGAGACTCTGCTATTTAGTTAAACTCACATATACATACACAATCTATAGATGCAGAATAGGTTTATTACATGAATTCATTGGGAATCAATCCCATGACCTTGGCATTGTTAGCGCCATCTGCATATTAAACTACAAGGTTTAATAACATTCATAATCTGCAAAAACACCATGTACCTTCCACCTCCTCCCAGTCCTCCTCTTCATCGCTTTCTGCCTCCTCTTCTTTCACTTGTTTTGATGGTGGTGAGGTCTTTATGAAAACAGGACTTACTTCCTCACTGTGGTCACTCATATCATCTGGTTCTTCCGGTTGGAAATATTTGCTTGTTTTCCCATCAGTTGAATTTTTGTCCTTTTTGGATTTAGGAGCTGTCACTTTGGAGTTTTTTACGTTTTTGGTCATGGTGCCATTTTCTGAAAATAGAAAAGCGAGACATGGGTGACAATCATAACAATGAAAACGATAACTATGTGTTATTATAACACAATAATATACAATTATTACAAATTACAAAAAATTCCCATTGTAAAACAGATCAGTCATCTGGCACATTATTGACTGGTCGGCCTTGCAGCCGTGTATTTATGCATTATACTTGTAATGCTTTAAAATGATTTACTCTGAAATACAGACTGTCAGTTTACCCAAACCCACCCAACAGACACACATGTGATCACTAAAATGTATGCTGGACACGCCCACATTCACATTACAGTATGATATACGAATATATATATATTTAAAACTCACAGTTAATAACAAACTACACAAGAGAACTCAAGCGAGTTATTGCACACCTGCATATTGCAGCTGTCTGCATCAACCGTACAGTAAACACACATTTACCCGCTAAACACATTTAAAGTTTCAACTTAGTATTCATCTCATCAGAGATGAGCAGAAACAGGTTTCATAGAAAGTACATACCTTTCATTTTCAGTTTTATGGATGCCTGTTTGTTCTTTGCGATCTGCTTTGGTTTCTTTGTGTTCGTTTCTTGCACAGCATCTTTTCTCTTTGCCATAATGTTGCTGTGCTCAGATCCCTGACAGCTGCAGATCAAGCGAAGTCTGGAGTATTTAGAGAAAAGAAAGACTTGCACTACACGTGGATTTGTGTAATGCAACACGAAGACCCCTGTTACCCAACACTTTACCCTTTCATAACACTGAAAGCATGTACTTGCTTGCAAAAGACCGAAGCGCAGACGTCATATCCGCATCCTACTAGCAATGCGGTTGCAGTGTTATCAATAAACGCTAGAGGTCAGTGTTTCCCGT
This sequence comes from Oreonectes daqikongensis, assembly GCA_026939265.1. NCBI lineage: Eukaryota > Metazoa > Chordata > Actinopteri > Cypriniformes > Nemacheilidae > Oreonectes > Oreonectes daqikongensis. The sequence continues at coordinate 231,058 of JAOTQM010000112.1, read as the reverse complement.
TGTTATTTTTAGCTTGCAAAGCGGCGATGATAATTTTATGACACAGTGTGTATATTTCTGACTTTTCTACAAAATCGTTGAAACATTGTCTTCCTAGGTTAAGATACATTTTTAAAAAGAAGAAAACGTAGGGAACATGGAACAATCCTTAAATATTTCTCAAAACATAATATAAATAATAATATTAGTATAATATTATATAATAATTAAGTTTATTAATATGAATAATTACTGGTTAGTTATTAATATTTAGATAAATAAGTATGCAGTATGTTAACATCATTACGTAATGAAAAATATGTGAATTATTGCAACAGACAACATGTAATGTTGTGTTAAAAACATTTATAATTGTATTTGTATAGTTGTTTACCATAATGTAATCCTAATGAGAGTTAACTTTTTAGGACATTAGAATTTACATTAGATCTGGATGCATTACAGTAACTGGGTTATCCTCACGAAACCGTTGAAACATCATGGCAGTAAAGATTTTAAATATAAAACTACACTTTGATAACACAAAAAAATGATCATAATAAAGGTAATTGTGTTCTCTATCTTGGACAAAAAATTATTTTTACAAAAAAATTATTATTTATGTATTTTATTGCTTTTCTGTTATTCGCAATATCCGTAACACGTCTTGATTTGTCTTAGTCCATTATATGTTGTAATTTAAACAGGATAAAATTAAAATTTTCTGAAAAAAACAATTGGATGTTCTACTAGACGTTCTCAAATTACAAAAAATGACCAATAAAATCATTGACAGATTATTCATGTATAATAAAAATGAAGAAATCGTGGAGGAAAGAAGTGTCCGATATTCTCATCCTCCGTAACGTTTTTAAAGACTGTTTAAACACACACAAACATATTTACATTAAGTTTGATTTTATGTAAAAAAAACAAGTTAACAAATTACTTTACATTTTTCCAGTTAAAAACGTAATAATCTCGTCACGCTGTGTACATGACTTTTTCCCTTCTCATTACCGATAGGCTACAGGTCGTTTTCCACATTTAAAGAAATTCTACATATATAATAATCTATTAAAATATAATTGATTAATGTCATATTATGTATGATTAAAAAAATGCTTAGGTTTCATGGCTTCACTTGTTTTTAGCAAAACATGCTATGAGAGGTTTTTCAATGGGTACAGTAATGAGAATTTTTAAGGCCTATTTTTGTAAATATTTTTTAAATTGTGTTAAACTGTCAGTAAAAGTTTAGAAATTAATGCCTTTAAACATATCATAACTTGTTTTAAATGAATATAAAGGAAATTTGTTGATACAAGTGTTTTTAAGACAATCACGTTTGACATCTTGAAAGCAAGAAACACACCAGTAATGTTGTTTAAAAGTAACTTAAATATCCTAATTTAACTAAGGCATAGTCCTGGCTTAAGCTAAGGCTTGTCTGTGAAACCGGGAAATGTCTGTGAAATGTTTCAAGCTACACCTATCCAAAACCATGGTGTTTTTATACATCAATAAATTGACACACATCAACAGCTGTGCAGATATTTCTTTATTATTTCAATGTTAGGATTAGTGAGGGTTCATGCTATAATGAACACTTGGAAGGGCAAAGTATGGATCAGACACAGATGCCAGACAGAACAGCTGTACCCCTTTGTACACTTTTGAAGATACTGATCCAAACCTCTTTGTATTATACATTTTGACTCCTGGAAAGTTTGTTCAATTTTTTTCCTCTTTGCATTTCTGTACTGGAAGCTAACCTCATTCAGTCAAGTTCATTAACATTTGGGTCTGACTTTGTGTGTGCGCACCTTTGTGTATGTACCTGGTGGTGCTGATGCAAATGAACAGCTGTCTTAGCATCACTTGGCAGCAGATGTCCAGCCAGAGTGTGTGTAAGACTTCAGAGAGCCGTCTGTGCACTTGATTGGCAGAGCAGAATCAAATATTCTCCCTACAGTGAGTCACTCAATGGGCATCTGTGCCCGGACCGATGCCAGGACAGGTGTGTGTGTCATATGATTCGCAGGTAAAAAGTGGTGTTTGGCACCAAATCTGGATCCAATGGCACATCTCCATGACGACACAGTCCCCCAGCCCTGCATGGCTTCCATCCCTATATGAGTCCTGAGCATTCTCAGATAGGAATAAAAAGCCATACGGGGCAGAGAGCAACGAAGGAGATCCGTTTAAAATATTTACATGAATTTACAAAATAATACACAATAGCTAACATCTATAACCGTACACACGTCCTTATGACCTGGCGCGACATCTAGCGGTGATGTGTGGCGTTACAATACAGCTCTGAGCTAGAGACCTACGAATCTTCATAATGCTCTCGTGTACATCTCACTGCTATACTCGTCACTACTACCGTTGTGACCATTATAGGACATTCTTTCCGATACAAGGTCGACAAGAATAACGTCATATCCCTAAACTTAAAAAATAGCGCTAGTTTTTGCCAGCCGATGCCAAACGTCCATGTGTACTGGATGAAAAGAAACCGCAGTTTTGTGAATTATTATTAAGATTGTAACCTATGTTTTCTTTATTGTAAGCTATGCATTTTGAAATTGGTGGCTGCATTAGTTTCAATCACTGTAACAGAGCTCCGGCAATTACGCGAATACGAAGAATGCACCGGCACCTGTTGTCCAGCCATTGCGATGTCCAAAAGCTGAGGTGCAAAATTAGCAAACGTTCTCCGCTCCGATGAAAAGAACGTGCATTTTCTCCCCATCCGTGCAGTCTTGACTATTTTGTTTGCGCAACAGGAGGGAGCACAAACCCGATTAGCCATCTGTATAGAAAAAACTTATAATACATATGAAACATAAGATACAAAACAGAGGTAATAAGACAAAAATACATTTACGTTCTTCACCCGATGACGTGCTGTTTGGTGCGTAGAAACTTGCAGGGCAATTCGTCACCATGTCATACGTGACATTAGAATGACCAACGTACGATGATGAAATGACTGGAAACGTCCGTGTGACATGACTGCAACGTTATTCTTCACTAGAAACTGCGTTGTTTTATCTTTCTTCTGTTAAACAGTTCAAAGTACAATTTATTCTACTCGAGTTTGCTCGATAAGTCAGAGAAAGACACACGGACACAAGAAGCCCTGATCGATAATAATCATTGACCGGATGAGAGAAGCCATGGCGCAGCAGCAATGTGACAGGAGAATGATGATGAACGGCGAAAGTGATGCGCGTTTGGTCCAGACACCAGGAGACAGCGCGGGTGAAAGAAGTCTGAGGAGAATAAAAGTTAACAGAACACCATTCCTCATTCCAATGCATCGCTCGGTCGTCCCGATCCCCCCGACCCAGATGACCGCTTTCCAGCTCCCGTGCCTCGGCTCGGATGATCATGAATAGGAATCGGTAGTAGCGACTGTGAGCCAGCAGGTGGATGTCGCCTCGCCCAATCAGAGTGCCGGTTTAACGGGGCACAGCAGCGCGTCAGTCAGCCGGTCGGGCCGTTCCGAGTTTGAGCAGCGTTGTGCAGCTGTGCGCTCCTCCATTCACTCGCCCAGACAGAGGCGAGGGGGCCGCCGTAAGGAGGGGTGGGGGAGCGGACGCCCCCCTCCCGGAGTCGGGATGACCAATGGCAGACGAGCACCGAGAACAGAAGGACATCATACCTGAGCACGAGACCAACCTCAGCGCGCGCGAGGGCTTTTCCCCTCCTCATCTGTTACAGAAACGCATGTTAATAAAGGGCCACGGTCGCTGAATAGGGTCTTTTTTAACCCTCTTTTCAAATACCACCACAAAGCAATTTCTTTCTGCCCCTGATAGTACACGAGAGACGCAGGGAGCACTAAAGCTGTTAAAGTGTGTGTGTCTTCTTTCTAATGGGCACCTCACCAGGACACCCTGCACTTGCTCTCTCTTTTTCTCCAATGTGTGTGTGGTTCCTAGGTTCCCTTTCTGTATTCTGTCAGGCGTCCGTTCCTGTTGGTTGTCCTAACAACACAGTGTAGGCCGAGACCGCTGAGACAAAAGACAGCTCCAAGTGTCTACTGAGAGAAGAAATAAAAGGTTTGGAGAGTTCACTGCCCCCCTCCTCTAACCTAGCACATTCCACAGCATTTCCTCACGCACTCCCTCTCTCCTTACCCCTCCACTGCTGTCTCCCCCGAGTCGAATGGGGCGCGCATCACGGTGGAATGGAGAGAAGGAGGGAGAGATGGGGTCGAAGGCTTTTTTTTGGAGACAGAGGGTTTCTTTGGGCGATAACGTAGCCATTTGAAGCAAATGTCAAATGATGTCACTCTTCTTTAATCGGTTTTTGTTTTGTTGTTTTGCATTGTGCCTGAAGAAAATAATGATTATGGTTCAGAGACAGACAGAGGTTGCCACATATGTTCTACTGCCAATTGCATTAGAATTCATAGAAACCTGATGATGTGGTTTTAGAGGGCATATAAGCCAGAGGTTTGTAGGGACCTAAAGAGAACTCAGCACAGCAAATCTCTTTCAGATTAATTTAACTTTCTTTAGTTACTCTATGAAAACAGAGCAGAAAACAGTATCCTTTAGACATTGTACTTGTATCATTTATACTAGGTACATTTGGATAGCTAAAATAATGGTCTGACTCTGTCATATGTCTGAATACCCCACACACTGATCCATCATAGAAACAGTATGACTTCTGTATAAAAGAGACAAAATTGTGTAGTGTAAATCTCTTTACGGAGAGACAAAGTGGTTTAAGTGGTTTCATGGATGAAGGAGCTCTAATTCATTCTACTAATATCATCAGAATACAGGTGTTTGAAATAAAACAATTTCAACAGATATGAGAAAATGCAAGTGAAAGCAATTGCATAGATGGAAAATAATCATTTGAAACAGGTCATTTGGAAACAGTGATCGGTAATTCAGTATTTGTACAAGGCAGGGGATCCTGGTTTCTTTTGTGAAAACAGAGAAGAAAGCTTTCAGACAGAGACAGAAACATGTTCATGTAGCTCAACTGATAGACCATTGTGTTTGCAGCACAAAGGTCATGGGTTTGATCCCAAGAAACACACACAAGTTGATTAAATGTATGCATTGAATGTGCTATAATTTGCTTTGGATAAAACCATCTGTAAAATGGATAAAATACATTTAAATCAGACCAGGCCTGGTACTAGGCTGGCTTGACTGGGGGGAAATTATATATAGTTCATTGCATGCACAATTTTTATTTTTTTTGTGAAAATATGTACAGATCATTTTTTAATAGATCATCGTTTATTAAGTATTTAATAATAAGTATTTAATTTTTAATTATTTTAATTGTCAGCTGGATATTTTTGGAGTTGCCCAAGAAAAATCTGGGGACGCAGTGTCCCCCTTAGTCCCCCCCAGACCCGGCTCTGACTCAGATTCATCAAGTTCCACATTTAGTTGATATTAAAGACAAATTAACAACTCAAGTCTTTAGGTCTGCAAGGGTAATATACACATGTACACATGTATGTACGTTACACATTGAGCATGTAAATACAAACTGTACAAACTTCAAGATTTCAGACAAGATTTGTGAACACGTCTGTTCACCTCAAAGACGCGTGTCTGTTTTTAGAGCTGAAAGTTGGGCACATCTGCATGCACGATTAGACTTTGGGATTGTGTGAACAGCAGCGTCGGCCACCAGAACAAAAAGAGAGACAGGAAAACCAGAGAGTCATCTGGTCTGCAGCGAGGCACCCCGTCAGAATTCCGCGCTCAGCTCTCTGGACGCCGCACCAGCACAACCACACAATGAACTGCATAATCAACTGGGATTTACCTAACAAAGAGCAGCCTGCCACACATGGGCAACACACACACTCGGTCACAGTCGCGCATACACGCGCACTGGCACCTGAACGCGTTCGCTAAAATACAAATACCGGCATAGAAAACCACACACACAGAAGCTGAAATAAGCACACCTTTGAGCCCCCAAAGCACATATACTCACAGTTTAAGATCCACTGAATCAGCAGCCAGAACAGTGCCGGTAGTAAATGAGAACACACACACACACATATCAACACACATGCTGTGTACAGCACGTACAGATGTGGATGGCTGGGTAAATCATGCAAGGTAGCATATGCCTGTTTCCGTGTCCATTTGGCTGTGCATCTGTGTGTGTGTCTAATGTGAATGGATGAGTGAGTTGCGTGTGTATATGTGAGCATGAGGTGAGAGTCTAGTAGGGGGTCTAAAAGCTCTTTGATCATTACAGCCTGTGGAAGAGAAGTTCTGACAGAATACTGTAACCCCCCATGCACACGCACATATATGCACGCACCTAACCACTGTTTTCACTACTTTCAATTTGAAATCTGTAATTCTTTACGCTGTGCGCACACAAATGCATTTACATTCAATTTAGCAGATACGAAACATCGCAGAGCCAACAACACAGAACAAATGGAATAGTAGAGAAAAGGATGTTATTTAACTGAAATATGCTTATAGAAATTACTGATTATGATTATGGTATAAATGTAGCTGTCTTTTGAAGGTTGTGACTGAACAAGGGAACATACACTGTGAGAAAAAAGTATTTTTACTTGATTCCCATGAAAGTTTTTAGTTTTAAATGAATATACATGTACTTGTGTGTGCCAAAACATTAATACATTTTGCATTTAGAAGATATAAGCATTCAAAGACCACAATCTCTCTATTTAAAAAAAAATGGAACAATTTTTATGGCATCATTCTGCACTTAGAGATTAACAATGTTTATAGGCACTTTCCAGCCAGATAAGTTCAGTAACAAAGTTCCGGAATGAGTAAAGAGGGGTGTTGTTTGTGAACTATGTTTCCCCACCAGCCCTTTCTCCGATCGCACTCGCACCGGCAAAAGGAACTTTTAGTGACATAAGCAGGTCGACAGCGACGTCATTTAAGCGCAAACCACAGTTGTTCGGCTAATCAGCGTTTGCTTACGTCACGGATCGTTCCTGTCCTGCTGGTTTAGTCCCTGCCTTGGAGAAGGAGCCAAAGCATTCCACCAAAAAGATTCTCCAGAACTAAAATTCTGCCCGGTTCCTGCGGTGGGAACAACAAAAAGCAGGAACAAATCGTCCCGGAACTAGGAATCGCTCCTGCGGTGCGAAAGCCCCTTATGAAATCATTCTGCACTTCTGCTTCTCATCAGTTTCCATACTGTGAGTTAATGCGATTGCTATTAAATGCTATTGGCTTTTTTAAAGGGGGCTGAGCCACTCAACTTCCCAACGCATCGAACAAAGTTGCGTATTTCAAGGCACATTTGTTTGATGTAGGCTAATCTGACATATTGAGTCACAATATAGCCACATTATTAAATAACATTAAATAATATTGTTGACTTAAATATGAGTGTGCAGTATTGGCATAATTTCTTCAGAATTTCACCTTTTTTACTGAAGAGAGACAGACAACCAGAACGATAACATAATCCAAGCTGTACTCAAACCCAGATCTCCCATGAGCATGAAAGCTCAGTATGCTGGATCACTCGCACAAATCACAAGGTCAAAACTCCAGTCGACCACATGTTACTGTCACAGTTGAGTTCCTGAGCCAGTCCTCTCACTCACTCAAGTGTGAAATCTGTTTATCTTTTGATACAGAAACATTGTGAAAGCAGTCTCCAGTCTCTTTTTTTCTACCTCCTCTCTTGAACAGTATTGAGGCAGAACTGTATTGAGGCAGAACTGTATTGAGGCAGAACTGGTGAGTGTGTGTGTGTGTGTGTGTGTGTGTGTGAGCTCTGTACATGGTCAAGATCTGTCCCTGTGGAGACTCTTCAATCTGGGTTTACTTTAGAAGTACTTAACAGTCCCCTTCAGGATAATATCCTTCAAACAGTTTCTCTCACTGTCTCACTCAATTAAAGGTATGATTGGCATCATGAAAATCTGCTATGTTAAATTACTTAATTACTTAAATTACTGATTACCTTTACAATAAATCTGTATACGTTAACATTAGTAAAGGTGCAATGTGTAATATTAAGGGGGATCTATTGACAGAAATGCAATATGTTTTAGGTGTATAAAGACCTTACATAATGAACCATTATGTTGTTATTACCTTACAATGAACTATTTTTATAGTTATGTTACCCATATGTTATCTCCTTCGGCAAAGAAGTGAAAACGTAACAACATCTTTGTCCTTTTGCCACTGTAGTGCTCCGAAAGGGAGGGGTGCGTGAGCCGTGGGGTGAGCTGTTGGTTGCAATTCACAACCTCACCACTAGATGCAACTTCATTTCACAAACTGGACCATTAACTAACATAACAATAAGCAATAACGTTTTTAGCATTCATTAATCTTTATTAATGTTAGATCATGGTGCATTAACAGTTGCAACTTTTAATTGTAAATAATGCTGAAATTAATATGAACTAAGATTATTAAATACTGTAGAAGTACTGTTCGTTGTTAGTTTATGTTAGCTCATGCATTAATTCATGTTAACAAATACAAGTTTGACAGGTAAATACTAAATATTTTCATTGAGAATGTTTTTCAGGGACATAAAAATATCAATAGTTGAGATGACACAGTGGTAGTTACTTAATGATGCAGTTGTGAAATAACAGTCCAGCGGTGAGGGGTAATCAATCCCTTTTGAGACCTTGAGCTGCGATCGGTTATTACCTGCTGTCAAACTCTATGACATGTTTCCCTTCACCTTTTACTCTCTCTGTCTGTCTGTCTGTGTGTGTGTGTGTGTGTGTGTGTGTGTGTGTGTGTGTGTGTGTGTGTGTGTGTGTGTGTGTGTGTGTGTGTGTGTGTGCGCGCGCGAGTCGATGCGTGAGTGTGTTTTTGCATGAGACAGGCAGCTCTTCCTGCTGTGCAGTTGTCATGGCTACAGCAGGGAGATGGAATGCGGTAAATATCTCAATTTCCCAATCAACCACACTCAAACACGCACGCATGCACACACACAAACGCACACACACTGTTGGTCTTTTGGGAGAAAGGTCAGAACATGCCAGAAGACAGGAAAAGAGAGAGAGAGATCAGTCCAGTCTATGTTAAACTTGCAGATACATCGGCCTGTTATTTGAACACACCAAATAATGAAATAAACTTTAACTTTAATAAAGTTAAAAAAGTGTTAACAGCAGAACTGGCTGTGAAAGAGGCTGTGAAAACAAAACAAAGCCAACCTAACCTTCAGCCAACTGTGACGTTTACTACTCCTGGCACAAGCTGTTATCGCCTATAGTGCTAATTAACCAAAAACTCAATCAAATTGTGAAAAACAACATCAAAGTTGCTCTGAGATGGTGAAACAACAAGCAGGCCTGGCTCTTAAACATGATCAATATTAAATTGCTGGTTTCTGTTATTAGGTTTGTTTGAAGCAGCACCAATCAATGTCTTATGAGATCAAGGTATTCTACAGAGCATACTCTCTATAGCTGAAGGTTGCAAGTTCAGCACCGGTTAAGGGTGGACCAGGCACTAGAGAGATACTGATTGGATGAAATGTATCTGATAAGTACTCAAGCGTGATGATGTTAGCAGGTTGTGTATAATTAAGCAAGTGTGTCGGTTTGTGTGCAAGTTATTATTTAGTAACAGCTGCCTGGGGGCTGAAATCTGCCACTGTTATCAGTAGAGGTAAATTTCATAACACAATTTAAGACATTCATTCAAACATTGAGGGGCTTCACAAACTGTAATGAATAGAGGAAAAGCCCTACGCTGCTTGTTTAGGATATTTAACATGGTAGTGTGGCAGTACAGCATCCAAATATTTTTATAATACTTCCCGCAGAACGTTTCTGTCATGATACAACTATTCAATAAACGTCTTGTCAAAATTGTGAGGACACTATATTACCTGTTTGTAACCATTTTTTATATTTCATATTTACATTTAGAAATGTTGTGTATCTTACAGCTGTTTGTTTTATGGTTACTTACTATTTTTATTTTTAACATTACTAACCTTTTGAAGTTAGGAAAGACAATGAGAGAAAAAGAAAGAGAGATCATTCAGAGTTCATTCTGTCATTTTTTTAATTGTTGACTGTCTTCTGCTATTATTATAGTTTAGTTTTTATTAATATTTTTCGTTTTTACATAAATTTTAGGTAAATCTTTAGCTATTTTGTTATATGCCTTTGTTATGTCAACAACATCAAAAACTGGAATGCTAAACTTTGAAGCTCAATATTTCAAAACTGCTCTGAATGCAGATAGAACCTTATAATATGATTATGCTTTAACTGTGCTAAATTGAATTTAACTATTATAATTTTAGTGCTTTAAACTTATTTCAGTTTATTTCTGAGGCAACATTTCAATTTAGTTTAGTTTTTTTTAACAATAATATTTAAGCCCATATTGTATTTAATTTCAATAAACAGAAACATTTTCAAAGTTTAAACATTAAAATAACCGTGAAAAGAATCTATTTTCAAGAATATTGGTAACCGAACAATGGCGGTACCCATTCACTTATATTGTATAGACACAAAACCAATGCAAGTCAATGGGTACTGCCGTTGTTTGGTTTGAAATGACAAGAGGGTGAGTAAATGATGACAAAGTTTTCATTTTCATTCTCTTTAAGGAGAGGGTAGTATAGAGAAAGAGTGAAGAAAAGGATGAACCAATTTTAAACATGAAAGAAAACAACAGTAGAACATCCAAAGAAGTGAAAGAAATTAAAAAAGAGAGAAAATAAAAGAAGAACAGGTCACCTGGAGATCCCTGGCCTGGGTTGAGCCATTGGAAGGTGGTAGCCGTTGTCATGGTGAGGGGCTCTGGTTGCTATGGCAACAGCTGGGCCGGGGGTCAGCGGCTAAGGGAATGTGTTTGCACACAGAAGTGCATGCTGGGAGGAGAATCCCGCTGGGTGTGTGTTTAAGTGAGCGAGTTTGAAGGCGAGCAAGGAAGAGAGAGAGTTCTTAGCGGTCCCTTCAGAACTAAAAAACCCCCGTGTTGCCATAACAAAGCAGAGAAATTAGTTTGGGCCTGCGAGGTAATTGTTGAGGCACTTTGTGAAGTTCTTTGGAAAAAGCAAATGAAATTATTTGTCAGGAGAAACGGAAGGCAGTTGTACGGTTGTGACCGAGATGCTTTTAAGTTTGTTTATGAGGTATTTACCGTCTTTTGTTTAGCTACATACAAAAAGCATAAAAATGCATACAATATTCATCATGTTTTACATTGTACCACAGTTTCTACCCACACTAACCCAAACTGAGGTTTATGAGTCACAGAGATGTCATCTAGGCAGCATATATGGATAAATTCATGGACTATGATTTTTAGAGGAATAAAATTCAATAGAGCAGAACACAATGTGATATTCTTGGTGTTTCTGTAGCTGGTACAGCATGTGTCAATGTCAACGATGTCACAACAATGTCAAAGCATCTGCCAAATAATGTATGTAATTCTTTTCTGACAAACTCATCAACGGGTGCGTCGTGAGTGTGTAAATGTCAACACATTGTTTAATTTGTTTTAGATTTTCTCAAATGGAATGAGTTTTAGCATTATTTTTCATTGTAATAAACAGCAAGCTGCTGATACTGAGGTATTGCTTAACTTTAAAGTAATAGTTCACCCACAAATGACAATTCTGTCATCCGTTACTCACTGTCATGTCATTTAAAACATGTATGACTTTCTTTCTTCTGCAGAACACAAAATAAGATATTTTGAAGATTGTTGGTAACCAAACAACATTGGCCCCCATTGACTCACATGAACACAAAACCATTTCTTAAACTATCTTCATCATTTACAGGTTTTCAATGGCATGAGGGTGAATAAATAAAGACAGAATTTTCATTTTGGGGTGAACTATCCCTTTAAACCTATAGCAAAATTTAACAAGTACATTTAACATTTGTACTCATACGGCTCCACCAACCACTCTTGTCATATTCAAAGCCATCAATCCATCTCACACACACACATGTTTGTTATAGGGCCATGTTTCTCTACATTTTGAGAACATTTTTTAAATATTCGACTCTCTTTAGTAGAGCCAAACCTGTACACCCAAACTGTCTGTCGCTCTTTTAGTCAAGAGTTCTTTCGCAGTCGAAGTGTCTGCAGGAGATGCAGTGAGATGGAAAACTTTAATCGCATTAAAAGAAAAACCTTCTCCTTTCATTTGGAAATTCCTCAGATTCCCCCTTTCTCTCCCACCCTCATCTTTCTCTCTCTCTCTATTTTCCCAGTTCTCCCTCTTTCCAACCTCCCCCTCCTCCCCAAGCACTTAGAGGCACTTCTGTTGCTCCTGAATCTGCTACACCCGTGGAGGAATTACAATCTGCTTCCCTCAGCCCGTTTTCTCTCCCTGTTTCGCTCCATCTCCCTCACTGTCTCACTCTTTCTTTCTCTCGTTCTCTCTCTTTTATTTCGTCCTGCTCCCATGATTCTGTTCCTCCTCCTTCAGAAAACAGACAGATCAAAGGCTCACCCCCCCTCCTCCGCGAGTTTTTGTCCCTGTCTCTCAGTCACTTGTCTTTGTGGACCTCTTTCCGGTTTCATGCTACGTTCAAACTCTCCTTTTGTCGTCTAGTTCGAAAACACGTTTACACACACAGTCACACACAACAGGGACAAACCACCTGAGGAGTGAGAGGGATTTTCAGGGTAATTCAAAGTGACTGGGGGATTTTGGGACTTTAGGGGCCCTGAGGAAAATTCAGTTTAGCGCAGTTAAAGCATAATCGCATTAGATTTGTAAGGTTCTATCTGCATTCAGAGCAATTTTTGAGATATTTGCATTCCAGTTACACAACATGATTTATTATAATGATATGCAGTCAAGCAATGATATCAAGTGTTGCTTCCTTACAACTCGAACCACAAGAGGGCAATGCTGCAGTGCTTTGTGTAAAAGTAGTTTATCACTAAATTTCATTTGCATTCAATTTCTTTGTTAAACAGAGTAAATACAGCATTACAACAAATCCATAAACAAAAAACATTTTGTGACCATTTGGTGGCTTTGTAGGAAGAAAGTTTTGTTTACTGACTTTTGACTAGAGCTTGGATGTTAACACTGTCCTTTTTGCAAGTGAACCAAAATTTGTAAACAAAACCAAATGCGTGCTAAGATCATCTATTCACGGGACAGAAAAGGAAGTGCATTGCAGGAAGTGCAAAAATAGGCTACTCATGGAGATCTTTCGCAGTGCAATTTAAAAAAGATCTAAATATTAAATGGGAAATAGAATTTTATAGACAGATTTATGCATGTTTATTTTGACATGGATTACATAAGTTCTCAACTTAATAAAATATTACATATGGTTGGTTGTTATTTGTTTTTAAGTATTTGCCATTTTAAAAACAAGTAGACTAGAAAATGTGTGTCACGAGTAAAACAAGTGATTTCCTGTAGCTCAGTGGCATTGGCAAAGCCAAGGTCATGGGTTTGATCCGAGGGATTGCATATTTAGAAACAAATGTATAGTATAATGCAATGTAAGTCGCTTTGTATAAAATCGTTTGCCAAATGCATAAAAGAATGTTAAAAAAAAGTTATTAGAGAGGCAGGTTGCGTGCCTTCCTTGCCCCTTTTGGAAGACATGCGGGTGATGCGCAGCCTCAGGCGCGAGTAGCCATACGAGAGAGATTCGCGCATGCCTAAAGTTTAAACAGCTTGCAGGATGATGCGCTATTACAGTGGTGCTGCGCAGAAGACGGATTTCTGCAGTTAGGTCAGATCAGATCATACCATTTTTATTTTTCCTACTATGGTAGTCAACGGAGTCCAAGAACTGTTTGCTTACAAGCATTCCTCCAAACAAAGATTTATACAGATTTGAAACTTGAGAATGAGTAAATGATGAAAGAATTTTATTTTTGGGTGAACTGTCCCTTTAAGGAAGAAGGAAAGACTTTCATAAGCAACATCACAAAACTCTTAACTTTACAAATACTTCTGACTTCCACTTCACATCAGACATTTCACAGCACACAAGGTATTTAACTTATTTCACACAAGCTCTGTCTCTTACAATCGGGACAACCAACTTCTAGCTAACCACGTTTCAGCAAATACACTAGTCAGACTGATCACACCTTTTCCCGGTATACCCCACAAATATCCACATGAAAAACATTTCACGGAAAGCAAAACAACCTCACCAACATAATACTGAGAAACGTGTTGTTTGGTTCGTCTGCTTTGTTTCTTTGCAAATTAATACAAGATTAGCCATCCTTTTATATAAGTCACAGATCATATAAAAAAAATCCATGTAAACACGACAAACTAATTTAAAAGTAATTGCAAGCGCACATCAAAACACCCAACAGCAAAAACACATGAGCGGTGACTAAGAGAAACAGGGGATTTAGAGAATAAAGTGGAGTTAGAGGTGTTTACAATAGCTCAATAGGGTGAGCCGGGTCACATCCAAACCTCCACACCTGCTTCCATCTGCATTTACAAGGTAGAGTTTGGACACAGCGATGCAAACAGATGAAATAGGTAAGACATTCAGATGTATCTGGAGTATGTTACAAATGGATTTTTAAAGCATTCAAAATTGCTTCTTGCTTTTAAAAAAGACATTAACCTTCAAAATATCTGTTAAGCAATTTTAAAAAGGTAAGTTTAGCTAAAAGGTAGTTCCACTGATGTTAAGTGTGAATTTAATGTCAAAATGTGAGGTGGGTCTACGTTGCATTGTGATCTATTCACTTTTTTTGTATAACTCCAGCATCCAATATAAACATAGAGCAACAATGACACAAAAGTCAATCTCATCAAACATCAAACACAAAACTGAATGTCCATACAAACCCTTACCCACATCCCCATATACGTACACACTAAACTGCACAGGTATCCTTAACCCCCATCCACTGTCTGGGTCGGACTCGCCTGAGCCGTTGCTATAGTGACAGGACCTGGAGAGCAGGCATCACCTTAGATACCACAGATCACACAGATAATCTCAACTAAACATATGTACACAAAACTCTATATAGGTAACAAAACCACACACTCACATGCACTGGATACACAAAAGCACACATTGGATAAATGCTCATTCATATAACAACCCAACACACTAATCTGAAATATGTGTTTAGTTTCAGGTGATTAAACAGAGAACAAAAAACCTGCCTTCACTCTATATGTATCAGAAATGTTTTAGCCTAGCCATTCCATAAATTGGTAAATCATATTAGAGCTCAAAATCAAATGATAAAATATGACATTATGCAAAATACATTATGATTTAATAGATTTATGATTGAAAAGCCTCTTTTTGGGACCATTAAGATGTTTTGGTGTCTGACTTTTTTTTGACAAACAGGCCCGTTTCCCAATCAATTTCTTGATTTTCAGGAAGAAAATATTCTAAATTATAAATTTTTTTTTAAATAACATAAACTTTATGGCAACATACAGCCATGGAAAAAATTAAAAGACCATTCCAACTTTTCATTTCAAACCAGCATTTCTAGATGGTCATTCCAGTCCAGTTTCTGTTGAATTTCAACAAAATCAAACCTCAGGAGTGACATTAAGTCATCAAACAGCAATGTGAACGACTCACAGCATGACAAGATACATGAAAACTGATTGGGGGAAAAAATCATTTTTGAACTTTCCCTAAATACATGTACAAATATTAGTGTTGTATTACTTAAAAGTAAATTTTACTTTTAAAAATTAAATTTTACTTTTTATTTGCAGTTTTTGAGGTTTGAAAAAATACAGAGCATCTTTTCTGTTATTTTTAGTTTCTCCAGGTCTCATTTTCTGCAAGTAAATGCAAATAGAAAAAATATTTTTATTTGAAATTTGGTAAAAATATTGTTAGTTCACAGAATGAAACAAGAATGATAATTTTACATAAACACCTACCTATAATAGTAAATTTAACTGAAATGATGCTTTGAAATGCTCTCTTAATTATTTCTGCGGCTGTATATCACCAAAATAATACTTATTAATGCCATTATATAAATCTTTATTATGGTTTTACATTAATGATGGTTAAAAAGTCTTTATATATGTTTTTTCTAGACCTATATATTTGCTATTTATTTTTTTATTTTCACCCCCTTCAGGTGTTGTGTTCACCTTCAACCCCGTTGAGACAATACTCGATAACACACAAAAACGTGAAATGCTCACTGTTTAGACTTGAATGACAGCAGTTGTAAAAAAATCTGTATGAGACACAATTGTCTGCTCTGAAACAGTGAAATCTAGAGATTTCAGGATTATGTAGAGATTTCAGGTTTAAGATTATGTCAGATTATGTTTGGATAATTGTGAATTATCTTACCAATAATCCTTCTCAGGAAACAGATTTAAGCTTTGGTAAAATGACAGATTACCATGTGCAGAGATAAGTGAAAAGTGAAGAGCGGGAGACAATATATAAAGACAGAAAAAGGCAACAGATAAGAAAATCATGGACAGTGAGATGCAGTATGTGAATGTTTAGGTATACAGAATGCTTGAAAGAGTCATTCAAGCAACAAGAATGTTCAGTCTGACAGCAATTTAAGATTTATGAACTTGTCAGATGTTGAATTGAATATCTCAAGAAAACGGCAGCAACAAAAAACAACTCACAAACAAAATAAGGAAATACACTTTCCTAAGTAAATGTAGGTTACTATTATACTTGCATGTGCATGCATTATACTTGTGATTTGCACATACAAGTAGGCTATGTATGTGTGCATTTTAAGTGTTATTATTTTTGAGAGTGTGTAGGTGTGTTTGGAACAGGATTAAAAGATTACGGTCAGTCTGATCATGTGATTAACATGGTCGGTAGTGACCCTGCTTACTAACAGATTACCCTGGTGAAGGTGAGGTAGTCTGCTTTCTTCGGTCTTTCCTCCTTCTGCCACTTCATCCATCTTATTTTGAGGACATCTCATCCCTCATGGTTGGGTCAGAGTCTCTTCCTTCTGTGGCTTCCTGTACAGAACCAGGACACCTGAACACTCCAACCAACACGAATGAGCGAAGTTCTTATTCTATCTCAATCAGAAAAGCTTTCCTACTTACCCTCTTCATCTTGACCTTTCCCTCTGGAATCTTGGACCTGGGGTTCCAGGTACACACACCTGATCTGCCAATGCAGAGGTGAGTAACTCACTGCTCCATTTCCATCCCCCTAAAAAGTATACTGTCTGTATATAAACTATTCATAAAGTGTTTACAATTTACTATCTTAAAACCTCTTGATTTAATCTAGGAAACTAGACTAAAAAGCACTAGTCTGTTTCAATATAATAACATCGAGTATCAAGAACAAAAATGCTAATGAAATGGAAATTGGCACTAGAAAACCAAGTCATTTTTCCACTGGCTCTCTTAAAGCAGGAACTGCCCTACAACTATCAAACCAATGACAAATGATTGCTTTGACGTTGCCAGCTTTACAACTGAATGAGACAACAGCATGATTTTTCAGCGTATGAGAATGATAAACTAGTTTTCTGAAAAGACTATTATTTTACTTAAACTTAACATACCCATGGTTTTACTATAGTAAGTGTAGTGACTATGTTCTTTTTGGTAGATTAATCACCATTTGTACAGTATTACCATATGTTCACTACAAAATAAATACTATGGTTATGGTCCCTTAAGCAAAGAAAATCTATTTCCTATATTACCGGCAATATATTAAATCATTTAAAGTAGCCTATATTTACAAATGTATATGTTAATTTAATACATAATTGATGCTTTATATATAGCCTATTGAAAAACACAGCACTTGGTTCCAATACATCAAAACATAATGTATTGTATTTTACAGAATATTTCCATATATTTGCATTTTTTATGGTACTGTGGTAAGAGTGAGACCATTGTAAATTTGTGCTTACTGTGGTTTTACTACAAAAAACTACTAATATACTGTATAACTAGGCTATAGTTAAACCAAACCAGCATAAAGTGTGACAAATCTAGACGTTATGTTTCCAACACTTATTTACACTTGCCACAATTTACACTTGCAAAATGGATATTTTTAACAACAATGCAACAATTCATTACATTCTACAGAAAAAATAAACTAGAAACTAGAACCCATGATATTTTATGGGGAAACCAAAATATTACCTATGCTAATACGGTCCCATGCTACTATTTTGTAACGTACGCGTCTGAAACTGAAAGAGAGAACACCAACAGCTACAGTTTGCTAAAACTGAATTACAGTTCAAACAAATATCATTTAGCAAATAAACATACATACAAATATAGGTATTACTACAATACGACTATTTCGGTCGTTGAAATCCATAATATATTGAAAATCAAAACTAGCCCAGTGGCCAACTCAAAATATGCCACTCTCATACATAAAATATACATTTTACAGCCACTGTTATGCATTAGACACGTCAATCAATTAAAATAATTGTATAGAGTAATCATTGCCATATTCACATAAATAAAATCATCTTACATCAAGACATCAGTTGATGACCAAAATCCTTTAGGAAACTATTTATAGATTTATTGTCCAATTCAGTTGTATTATTGTTAAAATATACATTTGGTACAGTAAATTGATTCGCTACAAGCATCAACTGCAATGAATGTCACATTTTAACCTGCAAAATAAATATCAACCAGCGGAATCTGTCTAAAAGTAGCCCAATTCCGCCGGAAAACCGCGGAGTTGGCAACCCTGTTGTGCAGCGTTGTTTAGGCGCAGGTGATGTTTGCCGCTCTGGCGCCCTCTAGTTGAGAAGCCAATAAACATCAGGCTTGTAATTACCGCTGATTTTGATCAGGACTAATTAATCTCATTACTGATGAATGATCCTGAAGTATCTCTCTTTAGGTGTGTTGGACTTCACGCGGCGCTGCGCATATCGATGGCGTGGGATATCAATGAATTTGAAAGCTTAGGCTATAAAACAAAAGTAACCATACATTTACTATGGTTGCAAAACAATAACCATAGTTTAATCATTACATTTCTAGTAAAAAATATTGCAATACAAATGTCAATTAACCAACCAACCACAAAATTTACTATAATAAAAACATGGTTCATTTTACTATTATGACACAAAGGTTGTTGTGCCATTAAATAATTCTCGTGTGTCTTGTTTTTATAAAACAAAAATCATTACAATTACAGTCTTAACATGAATAGACTGTATTTTAATGCATATTCAATTTTTTCTTATCTTCACCTTCTAAGGTGTTTCTTCTGTGATTTCACGGATGAGGGACCTTGACTCCTCTTTTACTCAGCTCCATGGCTGATAGAAAACACATGTTCATATCCAAACTCTTCCTCTTCTTTTCTCCTCTGCTCATCCATATCTGTCTCCTCCCCTCCGCGTGCGTCTGCGGTCCTGCCCGGGCCCCTCTTCTCGCTGGCCAGCCTTTCCTGGTGCTGTGGGGGGTCCCGGATAAGGACTGTTTGGGTCGGCCGGACCCTGCAGGATTTGGGATGGAGTGGGAAGGTCGTGTGGCGATTTTTTATGAGGACACACTGGGACTTTACCCGTATTTCACCGCACAAGATCGTTCTGTTAACGGTGGCCTACCGCAACACACTAGCCTTGACCTTCACCTCCAGAGGGTGGAGGGGGATCTGACAGCCTCACTACCCCAGGCTGGAGCACCTGGTCTGGGGGTGCTGTGCTGGCAGGAATGGGCACCACAGTGGAATAGGAACAGGGGTAGTAAAACAAAGTACCTTGTGGAGTCAAGAGCCCTTCTAAGGGGATTTTTTCCAGACTGGAGCGCAGAGGAGGTGGAAAAATGGGCTCAGGTGATGACACTCACAACTAACTGATAAAAACGAATTTAGACAGACTGAAATACAATATTGCAGTTATATAACATAGCCTAATTCTAGAGAGTTTGTTTTTATTAGATTTTTATGTCACATTCATAACTAAATTCTTCTGACATTTCAGTTGAGTTCTAAATGTGGTTGTATTTTTTTCTAACGTTTGTGTAATGTGTAAAAATCTTAAACAGGAAACGCTTCTGCACCAGAGACCTTTCCATTGTCTATACAAGAATATTATTTTTAATTGTGTTTTTTTTTAGTGCCTTCTGTTATATTTATTGATTATGATGTCATTTCCTGTCAGGTTGACTTTGAAGCAGCAGCACAGTCCATACTGATGGAGACCCTGCGAGAGGTAAAGAGACTCCGCCCACAGAGATTATGGGGCATGACCCCTTATCCCAAATGTTATAACTTTGACTCCGCCCAGATAGGGTTAGCCAATTACACAGGACGCTGTCCTGCAGCAGAAATGGCTCTTAATGATGAGCTGATGTGGCTGTGGAAACAAAGTGGTGCTCTTTTCCCAATCCTCTCACTGGAGAAGCTGCAAGAGGGAAGCAAGGGGGCGTGGCTTTACGCCACCAATCAGATCAGAGAAGCGTTGCGCGTGGCGGCACTCGCAGGGACCACTTTTGATCTTCCAGTGTTTCCGCTAGTCAAGACTTCGTACATTTCAACTAGCAACTTTCTGTCAGAGGTAACAAACATTAAATAAAGCTTGTAGTAATTCAGTTGAACTTGAAATTAAAATATATTTTGATTTGTTTGTATATCAGATTGATTTAGTGAATACAATTGGAGAGAGTGCTGCTATGGGTGCATCTGGAGTCATCATATGGGAAAGAGCCTTAGCGGTTAAAACACAGGTATGTCGACTCCCTTCATCCCTGACAATTCTTACAATCGTCCTTGTGGTTGTTATGTGATCATTTATGTGTCTTCTCAAACAGAAATCCTGCTCAGAGTTTGGCCTATACGTTCGTGAGGTTCTCGGGCCTTACGCTGTCAACGTCACCACCGCCGCCCATCTCTGCGGAGTCTCCCTGTGTCAGGGCCGAGGGCGCTGCGTGCGCAAGAAACCAGAGGACCCCACCTACCTTCACCTTCCTTCACCCCACTTCCTGCTTGTGCCAAATGGGGCTGAAGGCGTCCGAGCCACAGGAGAACTTCCCGCTGCTTATGTAGACATCTGGAGGAAGGACTTTCGCTGCCAGTGGTTTGAGGCATTGGAAGGTGCCGCTGCAGATCAGGAGTCGGATGGCGTGATGGAAAAAGGACGGAAAATAACATCACCTACAGTAAAGAGCATTAGTGGGATAAGCCAGAGTGAAAGCACGGTGGTATCCACAGCTTCAGTTACAGTAGTGCCTACGAAACAAATGATGGACAGTGGAAGCTGTGCACTTAATGTACCTGTCATGCTTCTCTCCTCGCTGGTTCTCATCAACTTCATTATGTTTGATGTGTCTGGAGAGTGATGATGGAAGTTTTGTTAACCCCAGTTGGCCTCGACTTTGGGTGATGACTTGTTCATTGCAAAAAGTTTTTGTTAGAGATTCTCAAAGTAATGTTTCTGTTAAGCAAAGAGATTTATTTCTAAGATACACAATTTCCATAGTTTAAATGTCTGAACATTATTATATGGTCTGAATTTTGACAACTCAAACACTCTCAAACCCAAAATGTTGTTTGACATTTCAGAGCAAAATAAGCAACCTTGTTACTGTATAAAACAAATTCTAGGCTCAGTCAAAACACAGACTAGCTAAGTGCCGAATAAATAATTTTACAGATTAAGTGTGATTTTTTTTCTGAGAAAAACATGGGACCATTTAAGCCATCAACTGACTTGAGGCATATAACCATAAGACATAAACATGGCGACAATTTAAAGGGATAGTTCACCCATCATTTATTCACCCCCTTCATTTTACCCCCTTTCTTTCTTCCACAAAACACAAAAGATATTTTGAACAAATTTTGCATTGGTTTTGTGTCCATACAATAAAAATGAATTGCTGTTCGATTACCAACTTTCTTCAAAATATCTTCTTTTGTGTTCTGCAGAAGAAAGAAAGTCATACAGGTTTGAAATGACAAGAGTGTGAGCAAATGATGACAATCCCTTTAACTCTTTAAGCACCACAAGCAGATTCACTTTGAGTTCAGTGAAGATCAATTTCATCACGTAGTACTAAAGGAAAAAAGATGCAGGAAAGTCTTTGAAGAATGCTGCAACAACAGCTCTAATGAAAGCATTTATTTAAATAAATGTGCAAACCCAGACATGAGCGAACAATGCGTATCTATATGGTCATGGCACGTCTAAACCTGCATGAATGCAGCCCGGCTTTATTTTATCTCTTACATTTTAACAAAACAGAAACCAGAAAGTTATGTTTAATCTAAGCAGAATCTAAAGCTGGATGATTTAACCGCTCGTGAAAAACAGGTCATTTTTAAGCCTTATTTGAAATATAAAGCCTTTACAAATATTTAGTGGTATGAATGACTGAAAGAAAACTATGCCCTCACGTCTACATATTCATGTGTGTTCATTTTCTTCAATGACTACAAATAAAAATGTTGTAGTGTAAATGAGTCCCTAATTTTCGTACTTTCAGAACACAAAAGTTAGCGACATTCTTCAAAATATCTTCTTGTGTTCTGCAGAAAGTCAAAAAGGTTTGAAATGAAAAGACGGTGATTAAATAAAGACTATCCCTTTAAAGTCTGAAAACATACACTGAGCAGAATCATAAACTGTCACAAAAATTCACATACATCACTCTAGCAAATTTATTTTAGTTAATATAATTTAAAATATACATCAATGACAGAATGCTGGACATATCAGGGTTTTAGTTTTAGCAAGACAAGACAGTTCAAACAGGTAAAGTTCAATTATTTTCCCCATTCAGAAAAGAAATCCTGTTTTTATTCTCCCATCACCTTGTCTATTAATTGAGAGATGTTTTATGACAAAACATTTAATGCATCTTACAACATCTGTCATAACTCTCCACACAGCAGTCAAGGGCCTAAAATTCCTAGGCAAGCAATTGTGTTGGAACTTAACAATGGTCGCTGTGAAATCTGGAATGCATGGCATCCGTCCTGCAGAAACACAGACACGTCCATATGTCCAACAAGTGTACACA
Source organism: Oreonectes daqikongensis (assembly GCA_026939265.1). Taxonomy (NCBI): domain Eukaryota; kingdom Metazoa; phylum Chordata; class Actinopteri; order Cypriniformes; family Nemacheilidae; genus Oreonectes; species Oreonectes daqikongensis. The sequence continues at coordinate 208,093 of JAOTQM010000112.1, read as the reverse complement.
GAGCATGGCTTCCAGTTAAAGTTTTCATACTGGCAAACATTGGTGTTACACACACGTCAACTCTAGGTTAAATTTTTGAGGTCTTTACAGGGGAAACTGACACAATCGGCCAAAACACCCACCTACACAAACAGGGCAACAATAACACCAATCTGATCTTTGCTGCCCAAGAACCAACGACTGACAGTCTTTGCTGTGGTCACATGGAGGTGTTGGACGGTTTAAGTAACAGGAAGGACTTAACACTGTTTTCCCAGGCAATCACTCTAAGGGGCGGAGCCACAACAGAAGGACGTGCTTACAGGTGTGGTCTCCAGAGGAAAAGGTGAAGTAGAAAGCTGTCTCTAAGGAGACGAGCACTTGCAAAGCATTGCTAGGAAACATTAAATTAGCAAAATCGTTCCATTGCACAGTATTCAGCAGAATGGCTGTGGAGGGCGGAGCTTATCTCCAAAGTGGCGGAGTTTTCTCTTGGCCATGGGTGTGGCTGCAGCAAGTTACTTGCAGATGGTTTCCAGGGCATCGAGGGTTCGTTTGATGTCCCTGATCTGAGCAGCTAGAGTATGTATAGGTTGCATGGAGCGATCTAGCTCCTCACACCGTGCCATGAGAGTGTACATTCCCTGCAAACACACACAACCACAGATTATATAATTTAAGAGTAAATAGCATCTGTTTTTTTAAGGGCCTACTTTGGTTTGTGGAGTGTCTGACAACAGGTTTAAGTACATACATGGTGTAAAAACACTATTATTTCGTAATAATAAGCCGGTTTTATTACCTTACTTCTTGACTGACTCTCAAATGATTCGTTCCGCGATTCATCAGTCTAATTTCCGCTAGCGTAGTCTGCTGTGATTGGTCAGATGGTCTAGTCTGCTGTGATTGGTCAGATGGTCTAGTCTGCTGTGATTGGTTTAGCGCGTGTGTTCAAGTTTTCGCGAGCAGGTGGGGACTATTTCTATGTACGCAGATACACTGCGGTTAAAGATTCGGACGGGTCAAGACTCGTTCGCGTGATTCAGTGTCGACTCCCATTTTTTACAAGCGAATAACTTTGTTATTCGTTAACCTTCGGATTTACAACTTTGGCAGACTGTTTACTTTTAAACGCGGCCACATTACACAATGCATGAAATGTAATGTTTATGATCTTGTTGAATGTACTCTTTAATTAAAAAACAAATAAGAAAAACACTTCTGACAGGCCACCTCTCACCTTTATACTCATGTCCACTGACTCTCCCAAACTGTCCACTGAGTCTCTATACGTCTGGATATAACCCACACTCAGTGCAGTCATCTGGGGGAGGGGGGGAGAGAGAGAGAGAGAGAGAGAGAGAGAGATAGAGAGAGAGAGAGAGAGAGAGAGAGAGAGAGAGAGAGAGAGAGAGAGAGAGAGAGAGAGAGAGAGAGAGAGAGAGAGAGAGAGAATGTATGAAATAACACAATGTAACTATAGGAATTAGCTTATGACTAAAAATAATTACAAAATAATTAAAAACTTGATGAAAAAATATTTTATCATCGGTGTATTTACCTTTTGCCTAAAATTTGTAGAAATATTCTCCTGGCATTTTATCGGCAAACTTCTTCAGGTCTTACCTTGAGATGCTTCTTAAACAATATTTAAGAAGTTCTAGACTCTTAAGTCGTTTATTTCAAAAACTTTCTATTAAATAATTTTTTTGTTTTGTAATTTAAAAAAACTAACATGTTTGAACAATTATAATTTTACAAAATCCCAAAATTTTAGACATTTAGGCATATGCCCTCAGATTCTCACATTCTGTATGGTTCCGTTGAGGCTTCGCAGCATCAGTTCTACACTCTGGGCCACATCTTGTGTATGTTTATGCAGGTCCACCAGTACTGATGGATCAATAGGCGGAATATCAGCCGGCCGACGTAGAGAGCCACGTCCACGTACAATCGGCCCTGAGCAGTCTGCTACAGGAGTCACATAGACACACAATACAAATATTGCTAATACAATTTTCAATTGAAATCAATAAACACTAAACCCCTAAATCCTCATCAAATATCTCATATACTCACAATCTGTGTCCAGACTCGGTCGCGAACTCATTTTAATCTTCTGTTCAAGGTTTTTGGTAATGAAGTGTGTAAGATCTCCATCATGACTGACTGTTCCTTCCAGTTCCAGGGCGCTAGATATGGTTGCTCTTCGTCCCTCCGCCTGACCACCTCTAGTCCCGCCTCCTCTTGCCCCACCCCCACATGCCCCACTGATCTCATCCAGGCTCTTACTGTCCTGCATGCCACGCACAACACGATCCCGCTCTGGCACAGACCGCACTCGCACCTCCGCCATCACATGAGCTGGGCACGGTGAATCGTCATTGTCCGGTAGCAGAGGGGGTGTGGTCTGATCAGGGGGAGGGGCTGGAACGAGGGGAGGAGCCTCATCAGGAGAAACAGAAGTAGCTAGCTGGACTTCATCCTGGAAAGAAGAGCGTTCATTGGTCTCAGAGTGGGTGGAAGCATGTTGTTTTGAGAGTGCTACAAACGGCTGTAAAGAGGTGATACAAAATTAGGCATCTAACACATCAGTTTGTAAATCACTTAACTCAAGGCATAAGACATAAATTTAATGTAACGTTTACCTGCACAGAGATACACGTCTCTTTGCTTTTCTTCATCTCTCTCTTGTTGATGTTATTCACCTCTCCATCACCTCTCGGTGTCTCCTGCTCCCCTCCTCTCCATACTTCCAGTTCTCTTTTGGAGCGGGCTTGCGAAGGTTCTGTCTCAAAGGATTGTGTGCATGTCATGTTTGGAGACCCATCTGTGGACGGCGTCTCTGTGTGAACTGTGTGTGACTGAAGTGTGTGCGTTTCTCTGCATACCGAGTCCATGTGGTAAGGTGTTTGTTTGAGAGTCTCTGTCCCCTTGTGAGTATCATGCTCTTTAAAATCACCCTCATCACTGAACTTTAACCCCTGGTGGGTGATGCCATGAGGTCCTGACCAAGCAGGGGCCTTCGAAGGTTCAGAGGCGTCCACTCCGTTGCTTGCTGCCTGCGCATCCTGAACGATCACAGGAGAGTGGCTCATCCCTCCACCCACTAAAGAGAAATTCATCAACATTATCAGTCAGTACTGTAAAAAAAACAGTGTAGATAGCTTCAATGCTGTGCCATAAAATGTGCTATCAAATTAATTTCGTATTAAATAGCCTATAAGTTATATACGTGATCTCTGTACGATTGGTTCATTTAGTACGCAGTTGCGTCGCAAATGTAAACAAAGCATCAACATGTATGTACTGACTTATGTTTTGAAAGTTTTGTTAGTAAGACATTCAATTTGATGACATCAAATTAACGAGACATTTCATTTGGTGTTGGTTTATGCGTCTTTTACAAAAGAGGAACTAAAATCATATGACGTTGAAATCATAAGCCAGCTGAGCTACAACAACACTCAACGTTACCTAATGACATAAAATCTGTAACATTCTCTGTATCACAACCAGGCAGTTCACAAGTACTGTATATAAGCCAGCTAATAGCATTTAAGAAAAGAAACAGGTTCAGGGAAGCGACATGTGTCACCTGACGTTAGATTTGCGATAAGATTTAGCTTTGGTGTAACAGGCCTCTAAATCCGAAGTGAAAATAAGACCGTTTACCACCGTTACTACCGTTACTACCTAAGTACTGAATAGTGTTGGACGATTTGTGACCTGCCGTTGACTTGCGATGAGGAAGAGGGTTTAAGAAGTTAAATATTTACCTGCAGTTCTTCTCCCAGGATGAAGGTTGCCAGGAAACTATGTCCGCACTGAAGATTTGTCGTACTGAACCCACAACGTTGACGTTATAGTTCCGCAAAGCAGGCGCAACAAATCTCAATGCACATATCTGAATAAAACGATTAAATCAATTATTTTGTTAAATTTATGCTAGTTTTGAATCCAAATTTCCCTTTAAAAATTAATAAATACGGGGCTTAATCTGTTTATTCACTCCCAAATAGATGACACACGCGTTTCAGACAAGGCATGCAGTACACACATTTCACCACAAGAGGTGATAGACACCGCCGGACTGATGCATTATGCAGCTGGTGTAGCATGAATCACTTCTAAGGCCTGTGTATATTTTTACCCTGCATCCTGCTGTCATTTTACAGCTTTAAATGAAAGGAAATGTCACCCACTTCAGTAAACCCTGGCTCAGCTTTGACCGTGCCCCAAACCCAGACTAAGACTGAAATCTCTATTATGAAAGACCCTGTTATTATCCATGAAAACCTTCCCCTGTAATAAAGCTCTCTGAGGTAAAATGAGAGTGATGTGTGACCTTTTCTTACCCTACATCTCTTTCTTTCTCTCTGAGGGATCTTAGTATTTATAGGTCTGAAATGGCAACTCATTTGACCTCTATTATGTGATTAATTTCACATGAATAGGAATGATAACCTATATTTAGATAGGTAACATGAATCCATTTCAAATCTTATTGTGATACATTTTTCTATGAAATGACATTATGGACTATAGCATCACATGCAATAAGAATGTAAAATATGCCAAAAACTGCTTTGTGCCTTGCACTATACACTTGTCTTTATCTACGGTCATTGCCTACTTTTTACGTTTAGGTAAATCAGTATATGTTGACGTCATCTTAATCTTCCTTTCATTGTTTTCTCTGTCATTTTTACTGTTGTCCAGTTCTGTTGTCCTGTTCTGTCATCCTCTTCTATGTCTAAAATGTGTCGACTGAGTTGTACTATGCATCATTTTTGGCACAAATGGAACCTTATAGTAAAAAGTCAAAAACACCATCTTTCTTCGAAATACATTTCTTTTACGTCTCCTCCTGTTTCTCTGTCAATCTCATCCCCTCACTCCTTTATGTGCCTCTGTGCACTCATTTACTTTCAGATAAGCCCTCCATGTCTTTGGAGATTCAATATTCAGATTGGTATTCAGTTATGTGAGTGTTTTAAGGGCCAGTCGTATCCAAGGCAACCTGTCTAGTCAATTTCCCAGTATCCTGTCATTTGTAATGAGGATGCAATATACAGTATATGATCTGTGCATGGAATTCAAATGCTTGTCACTGCAGAGAAAAATCCAGCAACACATTCCTCAACCTCTATGCTTTTGTATCATTCACTGTGTTTTTGTTTCTGTGGTGTTTATATTACGCAGAACAATAAAACACTGTTTGATATAACAAATTATGATTAATCTTAATGCATTATTGTATTTCTCATATTACATAGTCAAACATGCTGTTACATCATTCTTATTCGGTCTCCCAAAACACTTTATTTAAGGTCCATTAATGAAAATCCAGATTTACATTTACAGGCAGAACAAAGACGTAAAACATTAATGATAACTTAATTACACAATTCACAAGGTTTAAGTAGCAGACAGGATCTGCCTCTTCACGTTAAACATTTACAAGTATGAAACAACTATATTAACAACATTTGAGTTTTATTCCAAACAGCACTGTGTTGAGTTGCAACACAGATTATGGGTTATCTCTCTCTCATGCAGAACGTGTCTGAGTCCCATTTTAATTTCCCTCTCTCTGACTGTACTGCACTTTAAATCTCCTAACTCTCTACTCATTATTTTTTATCCTTCTGAGTAGAGGCAGTTTTCCATCCTTCTGAATGGGGACAGTGCCAAACGTCTTGGCAAGCGTGTGTCAATATGCAGGAGAATGAAGCTGGCACGGTCTAGAAGATTCAGTTTAGTAATATTAAACACACCCTTTATGTCTCCATCCTTCCATAGAAAACACACATTTGTTTGTAATCCGACAGGATCATATGATGATTGCACCTTTTATTAGGTGCCGCTGAAGAAACAAAGGTATCTCTCAAAACTCACTTTAAGACAATTACTCCTGCACAGAAGCACAGGTTTGGTGAATGATGGCAAAGAATTATTCAAAGACAAAATACCTTTTTTACACTATAAAAAGCAAAAAAAATAAATACAATAAAAGATCAATTAAAACACAATAGTTTAAGGTAACGCATTTCAATACAGATGATGCACAATACAGTAAGTGCTATCAACACTACAGTCTTTTTAAAACAAAGAACTTTTTAAGACGCTCCCTAACTTTGGAAGATTTGTTTTTTAACAGAGGATAGTTTGGGACACTCGTTTGCTTTAGGAGAATTGTCAGATTTGCAAAACACAGTTCTGAACAATGAATCAGTCAGTTAAACACAACAGTCCTTCATATGATTCAGATAAAGTGTGTCTCAGTTGGTTCCCTAGCTCAAAAGTCAGTACATTTCATTATTATAAGATCCATGCTAGTGTAATTTGTTGTATTAGACATAGAGAACTATGAAGTGAAATAAGACACAACCATTATCTTCAAAGAGGATTTCATGTATTTGTGTGTACTGTGTACGTATATTGCATGAGTTTATTTGTGAGCCTGATGGAGTATGTCGGGCACCATCGTAAACAGCCGTGATTGTGTTTCTTCACTTCTATGCACTTCTCGGGACCCTCTGTGATGAATTCTGCATTCTGCTCCGGTTCTTCCTCCCCCTTCCTTTTTCCTTCTCTGCCTCTCTCTCTCCTCCTCTTCCTCTATGTCTGTGGCGATCTGCTCTCTTTTTCTCTTGTTTGTGCTTGTGATTCCCCGATTCCTTGTTGTTATGATGGTGACTGAGTTCCTTGCAGTGTCGCTCCAGTTTGCTGTAGTTAATCAATGCCATCACATCCTGGTACCACGGCTGGGCGGAGCCAAGGGTGAGGTGCAGGGCGGGGCTCCACACAGTTAAGCGAATAGTAACAGCTATCCAGCGAAACCCATGCTCCTCTAGCTGACAGTGGTAAACCCCTCCGTGATTGAGTTCTGCTCGGGGAATGAGGATGCCTCTGTCTATTACAATGAGGTGTTCTCCAGATTCAACCTGAGAGGAAGATAGGCAAAGCTTTAGATACAACCAGAATGCATTTATCCTGTGTGTGTGTGTGTGTGTGTGTGTGTGTGTGTGTGTGTGTGGGTTTGTGTATAACCTTCTGTTGTTCCAAACTGTTCTCTCCTATATCTTTATACCAGGTGACAGTGGCATGGTGAGATTTTGGTAGACACTCCAGATAGGTGCTGTTACCCACGGCAACAACTAGAGTTTTCTCCTCTGCCTCCACCTGTAGACCAGCTGCACAACAAACCAAATAATCACAGATGGCTTATCTCTCATATATACTGTATGAGCACTATTTACACTTTTTTGTATAATATACATTATATACAAGAAGGATGTTTAGTGGTCGTCTATCTGGTGTTGCTTACCACCCTGTCTGACACAATGGTTTAGCGGATTGTCATCATTTGCCTGACGAATGTTTCGCCTGCAGATGTGGGAAATGTTTCAGATTAGACTTTTTCAAATATCCCAATAAACACCAATGCATTTTCATTATATAATAGTTGACTGTTGGCTGAATATGTTATGCAAAACATTACATTTACACAAACATTTTGTGTATCTTTACAAGGTTAAAATAATAGTAAAATTATAAACGTTAAATTGAAGTGTTTTTATTATGTTTCTATATATGAAAAGCCTAAACCCCATTGATTATTAAACAAACTAAATGAAGCTTATTTGAAAATGCAATTATGTGAGGGTTGGTTAGGGATGGGGTAAGTGTTAGGGGATAGACTTTAGAGTTTGTACAGTATAAAAAGTAATTATGTCTATGAAAAGTCCCCATAATGTCTGTATATTTGTCACCTGCGTGCAGTTGGCATGTATGGACTGCAGGAGTGCCCGTCCCACGTGCAGTACGGGTCTCTTGCGAGACAGCATTCAGCGCAAGCCTGGCCGTACAGATCACACTGAAACAGACCCAACTGAACCACACCCTCTGCAGATGCTGCAAACAGAAACTGCTGGAGACAAAACACACACACACACACACACACACACACACAGATATGAACCAGACCGTGATCCCGTTTACTGCTTTAAATTCATACAGAATGAACAGAAGAAAGCAGGAAAATTAGAGCATGAGCTCAATTATCTAAACAGACATTCATACAGGATCAGAATTACAGCGCTCGGATTCACAAGTTCAGCATGTGTGCTTCGTGAAAAAAGTGTGAAAATTCACATTTTCGTTTTAAGCATCTCTCAGATATTGCCATAGTGACGGTGTGAGAAAAGTGAGGATGTACGTTTATGTACGCTTGTATGTGGGCGTGCTTTTATTTATTAAAACTGTACCTTTTTCTTGGACAGTGTCATTGCAGTTATTGGTGACTTGTGCTGTTGGGTGATAAGAGAGGATCAAAAGTTAATTTACAATTAAAGCGATCATCCAAATACATGTGCAATGTTAAAAACATCATGTTAATCTTAAAGACCCTTTTAAAGGCTTTTATCCCTTTAAATATGTATTAGAACGAGATTGTCCCTCGTCCTAATATCATTTGCAACCATATAAATTATGGATATAAAACACAGGAAAGAATTAAAATATGTGGAAATCTCACCTTGAAAACCTGCAGCTGCTCAAGCGTGATCTCCTGACTCTGTCCGTTGGCTTTAGGGAGGTGAATTGCCTTCAGCACCAGGCCAGAGTCTTGAGAATACACAGATATATAAACATTCCTAAACTAAATCACAACGAAACGTTTACAGCGCAAATACTTTGAGAGAAACATAAAACACGCACACACCTGTGCCAATAAGCAACACATCATGTTGTCCATCTACTGCTTCCACTCTGTCCACAAGGAGGCGGGTCATCTTATAAGGCACGCCCACTCTGATCAGCAACGGATGGCCACCAAGAGGATGTACCACCTCTTTCATTAAAGGATGTGTGCGACTAAAGAAGATGACATCATCTGGATATTCTCTTGTTGATCGGAATCCTCCGTAAGTGCTGCTGGGACACTGAACAGCAAAAGAAAGGCTCTTGGTTACTGTGCAATAATAGTACTCACAATGAGAGCATTTTTGAATCTACAAGATCTATTTGACCAGCTTTATCAAAGGACGTGGTTAGTAAGCATTGTTTGTCATGGGTGGGCGCACTCACTGTGCCAGGCCTGGGATAGGGCACTTTGCCTGTATACTCCATCCACTTGTACTGTTGGCCTTCCCTGTGAAGGAAGTTTCCTTTGAAAGCTCGAATAATGTCCTGCATCCGATACACGCACACAGCAGATCCATTTAAGATATTACTGTAGGGAGAGAAAAGATACATAAAAAAAATATATATATATACACTACCAGTCAAAAGTTTGGAAACACTTAACAAAAATGTTTCTCATGACTCTAAAAATCTTTTAATATGAAGGTGAATTTTCAATGTTTGAAATTACTTGTGTAGACAAAAATATTATCTTGTGCCAACATAATAATTTATTTCATTAGGAAACAAAATTTGTATTTAAAAAAATATTTTTGAAATGGATTACTTGAATCAAATAATGAATTAAAAGCAGCCAATAAGAGTGCAGCATAGATGGAAATTCCTTCAATAATGTTTAAAAAGCTTCCCAGGTTGAGATCTCAAGATGCTGAATGATAAAATGATAAAATTATGATTCTGCAAATTCTAGCCAAAGGATGCTAAAATAGAACGTAGAGTTCATGTATTTTGAATATATTCCTCACTGTCTGTTGAATGTCATCTGATCAGAAGTGATTTTGGGTCTGCTATAAAATATTTATAAGCCTCTGATAGACTTTACACACTCAGTAGAACTTTTTAACTGGGAGCAATAAAGTCACTCTTTCCATATGGCTTTTTCTGCATCCGTATTTTACAGCAAACTCCACCCTATGTGCATCTATCCAAAACCACTGGCAGTCCCAAATACATTTGCACACATAAAAACGAAAACACATGCTATTTAAGATGGATGATGTTAAACTTCTACTGTGTCTTAGACATCATGAGTGCGTAATGGTCCAGCTGGAAAGTATGACTTAAGTATACTTTATCCACACCCTTAACCACACACAGTCTATGACAGTCTATTTCATATGGAATACACAGGCAGAGAAAGTCAATGACTGCTTTTCGTCTATGAATGTTATTCATAGTAATGTTAGAAATCTGATCTCAGGTCAGTAAGACTCACCTGTTAGTGGTGAAGAGTCCATAGATGAGGGGATTCTTTTTGTCTTTTCCATGTTGAATGAAAATATCCTCTGTAGACAAAGAAGAAAATAAAATTCAAGGTTAGAATATTAAACAATTTTTATGATGAGACACTTATGGTATGTCCAGAATACTGTGTTAGTGTTTACTGAAGGCTGTATATAGTTAAGATATTCATGTGGTCACACTCTCTTTCTTATACAAATAAACTGTATCATGTGTCAGTGTGGCATATTTGCAGTTTCACTTGTGTTCAGAAACTCATAGACAAACATGCACGCCTTCACAATGAACTTTTGGTGCACTGGTTTCTTTTCTGCATTTTCACGTTCCAGCCAAGTTAGATATGATCAAACATCTTATCAAATCAAACTTAGGTGCACACACGTTTACATAGATAAACAGAGACATGCCATAGGCCTAAACCACAGATGCTGTTTCTAAACAAACTATAATGACTTAACTAAACTTGATCAAATAAAACAAATTAATGACAGCATCCCCAATTGCTCCAAAGGAATGTCCTACAAACACATTAAGCTGTAATGCCACAGCATAAGATTTTCGGGAGTTAAACTAGAAAACCACACACATATTAAAGGTTTGTTTCACTATATTAGTGAGGACATCTCATAGATTTCCATAGGCCCTATAGTATAGTATAAACAAACCTGTACACACACACACACACACACACACACACATCAGTCTTTCAAAAAACAAACCAAAACAAGGTCTATAATTTAATATTCTTCCTTTCCCTTTCTTACTCTCTTTTTTATTTCTTCACCATCTATCATTTCTCTCTTACCCCTCCTCTCTTTCTTGCTTCTCTCTTTTCACTCCATCACTCTCTATTCCTTGCTCCTCACCGCGTCTCTCACGTTTGTGGGATGCTATAGTTGTGTCAATTTCTCCTAACAAAAGCTTTTGTTCTCCTTGAGGAGAGATAGTTTTGTCTGTCCTGCGCTTGTTGACACTTCTCCATCCCGTCCTTATCTCTCCTTATCCACCCTAACCTCCATCTCTTGAGTACTCCTGCTGTCCTCCCTCATCTTCATCCTGGGTTAGCAGCTAGATTATGAGGGCACTACCACAGACGTGAAAACAAACAAACACACAGATAAGGGTGTCCCTCAAAACATCTGACAGACCACCAACACACGTGCACCAGATCGATTACATACAAATTCTTTAGGTGGCTGTAAAAACGTGTTTACGGTTAAGAAAGTCTTCTTAAATCTTTTCTTAGACCCCACTTTTGCAAAATGAGACCAGACAAATTTGTTTTACAGTTATTTACAGTAATTGGTTATTGAATCCTCAATATTATTTGGCTTGCAGTACATGATGGTCCAATTTACTGCATAACTGTGTATGCACATACGGTTGTATACCAACAATTTTAAAACAGATCAAGGAGAACAGAAAAAAAAAAGAAATCTAGTAAATCTTTTAGTGAATCTACTAAACAATAATTAAAATGATATACAGGAATCTGCTTTAACCCAGGAGTCACATAAACTGCAGCCTTGCATACAAACATGGACAATATCTAAATTTCTTCACACCAGACCATGACGCATGCTGTTGTACCTTTAGACCACATACCAAAACACACACCAGACAGGTTCCTGTGATCTAAAGATCTAACCAAGACCTCTTCCATATTTTATCAGCACATAAAATTATAATATTTCTCGCAAACTCACCCGGTGCTCTCACTGAAAAAAATATTTCCTGATTCCCAGTAAAAATATCAAGATAAATATAGCCTATAGCAAAAGTGTGTATAAAATCAGACTTGTTTTCAGAGAATGTATCAGAAATTGTTTATTTTTAACACATTGTAAGGCATAAACCTCACTAATTTTACGCAGAAAAAATAATAAATAAAAAAAATTATCATACATATTTAATAACTTAAAACATAATTAATTTAAGAATAAAAAATGTAATCTCCAAACAATTTATGCTTTTTGAGTAAATTGCTCTAGTTTATTTTGAAATTATTTTATTATCTATATTTGATTTATTTTGAAAAATAATTATTTCAAATAAACATTTTCCAAAAATATGCTTTTCAAGTACACTGCTCATGTTTTAGGCAGGTTTAGCTAAAATACTACTTGAAAAATAGTTAAGAAAAGCCCAACTTGGAAGTGCTTAACATACTTTTTCAATCTATCATTACCTATAAATTCACAATTGTTGGTTAACATACACTGACTGTCTGACCCATCATAACCGTGGCAACATGAGGGCCCCTGATACAGAAAGAGATTGGAAGATGCTGTTGTTTCCGGGCTGCGGAGCACAATCTAAACATCAGGTAGAATTTATATACCACCATGGGGTAACAAGGACAAAAGTAAAGCTAAGAGCTGGATATTAATATAATAACCAAATAAAAAAAAATTATACATTATATAATCATTATTAACACATAATGAAGTCACAGTAATCATGAATGCATTAGCCAAACCAGACAAAGCTGTTTACGCAATGCCTTTTCAAAATACTCTGACAGGTCAGGAAAAAACACACTATTCAACACATAATTGGCTTTGTGTGTTAACTATGTTATGTAAGGAAACTCAGCTCTTTAAAGATTACCATGGCGCTCCTCAAATGTATGTTTGGGAGAAGATGAAGAATAGGCTGTTCAGAGTTACCTTCAGATTTGATAAAGTTTTAGTCTGATATGAAAGCCATTCTTGATTTCTGATTGTGTGTGTGTGCGTGCGTGCGTGTGTAGTTTTGCAATGTGCATTTGGGTGGCAAAGTCTATGAGAACTCATATCTTCACTGTAGTCTGATAACTGAGAGGAATTTTTGAAAGCATGTGTTTTTAAATGAATCTGTATCTTTTAGATAGAATATATTTAGGTGACAGTAAACATATGAGGCAGTGGATGCATATGAAAATTAGACAACGGTAAGACTTTTTTTGGTCAGACTGAAGATTCAAAAATAGTTTATTCTATGCAGGAACTTTGTTTACACAGACTGATTGATAAGAAACCGGTTCTGTCTGTGAATGTGTGTCTGTGTGCTGCGTGCTTTTGAGTCTTCTGATAAACTACTGCATGTTGCATAAATCAGGGAAGTTTAGACATTTGACACACACAGTCTACATTACATATTTTGTTTTACTAGGTGCAAATCTGTAAAGATTTAAGTAAATTAAGACCTTTATAAATGTTATTTACTTTGTGTCTATTGGACTTTTAATGGGAAAGATTTACTTTGGATGTGTAATCACGGGGTGTGTAATTGTTTTGTGTGGCATGTATTTGACTGTAAATTACTCACGCAGTTTGTCAAAGTGTGTCGGTATACCGTCGGGTCCTGGTACAGAGCAAACAATACGAGCTTTCTGAAAGGTGCTCCATTTGTGTACCAAACTGCGCTGACCACCTATATCATTCTATAAAGAAAAAGAGAACGAGAAAGAGAGAGAGATAAACACATACTTACAACATTTTTAACCCAACTGTCCTAGATATATATCAAATGCATATAAATTACAAGTATACAAGTATACTACATCATGATAGTAACACCTGACACCATTATTGTACCGCAGAGTGCATTTTTGTACATGTTCTTACTATAATTTTGCAGTGTTACAATGCCACAGACAGAAAAGCATCAAAACATCAGAATCTTGAAGGTGGGCATGCAGGTACAGGGGCCACACAAGTGCAGGTATGCACGTAGTAACATACTAACCTTACAGACGCGGGCGACTCTAGAATAGAGAACCTTCCCAGCGGCCCCTTCTGCCTCCTGAGCGCGCTCAGTAAAAAACACATACACCTTATCATCCTCTTTATTATCACTCTCGGACATCGCTGCAACATGTACAAATTCAGCGCCTGGAGAGAGATTGGGACAGTGAGAGAGAAAAAGGGGACTTAAAGGAGTAGTTCACCCAAACACAAAAATTGTTTCATCAACAATTTAAATTTCTTGACATTTTAAACCTGTATGACTTTCTTTCTTCTATAGACAGAGATAGAGAGAGTTGTTAGTAACCAAAAACGAAAAGAATGTTAGTAACCAAAAACGAAAATCGGTTTTTGGTTACTAACATTCTTCAAAATATCTTCTTTTGTGTTTTGCAGAAGTAAGAAAGTCAGAGAGGTTTAAAATGACAAGATGGTAAGCAAATGATGACCGAATTTTCTTTTTTAAATGTGAACTACTTCTTTAAATATGATACAATAACAATGATGTCAAAAAGTAAAAAAGTGATGTATAGTTGTATGCATGCATGTATAACCTTGTAGCCAGGTTGAGTCATATTGCTCTGTGCGAATCACATGTCTCTCTCCCAGACTGCGTAAGAAAGCTGTATCATGACTTAGGAAGTCGGATGAGACCCCAGCATACAGCTCCCCATCTAAACAAGCGCGCATGAAGAAAGTGACATTAGGGAATACACACTCAAACAAATACACAAAGTATAAACATTACAATGACACTGTTTTACCTATGATGGCAGTAGCTGCTCTCTGGTGAGGGTCGTATGGACATTTTCCCTTTCCGGATTCTGTGTCTTCATACCGAAGGGTTTGCTCCTCAGCCTGTAATATCCCATATATTACTTACAAATGATTTACTTTTGCTTTTTAACTTTTTCCCAGTATGGCTGTTTTGTGGATTGGTATGCCACACTTACATGTCTTACATGGTCACATGCTACCATGAGCGCACAACCTGTGCGTTCTCATTATTCCTAACCTGGAAGAGTTCATAAGAGAGGTGCATTGTGGGAAATGTAGTCATTACCCTGAGGAAGAGGCTGGTGGGGATGAAGGCACAACGAGGGTTGAATGCTCCAGTCCCACAGGCATAAAGATGGGTTTGGTTATAAAGCTCCAGCACTCGCAGGAAGTTAGCACAGTCCATCTATGACAAACAGGAAATGAGCACTCAAAAA
The DNA here is from genome assembly GCA_026939265.1 of Oreonectes daqikongensis. NCBI lineage: Eukaryota > Metazoa > Chordata > Actinopteri > Cypriniformes > Nemacheilidae > Oreonectes > Oreonectes daqikongensis. Next base: position 193,002 of record JAOTQM010000112.1, on the reverse strand, counting down.
CAACACAATAAAGACTCTTTATAAAATCAGTTTGGCTTTAGGGTATACGGATGAATTTTTACAGACAGTAAAGATTAAAATAGTTCATTAGTATAGTTGGTTTTATTTAGATTGCAGTAGTCTGACTGTATGAGTGTATGCGCATTACTGTTTCACCTGTACGTCCTTTCCAGCCATTAAACAGTCCTGGATGCGATCTGGATTTGCAGGCCAGTATATCTGAAATACACCCCACACACACTTAGATGTTAATCTAATCTTCCGCACACAAGCGTGCATTAAAGTTCCTCTTAGTCTTATTAAATGTTGATGTATAAGCTGATTTGCTCGTGTACTATGTGAGGAATTGCAGTTGGATGCCACTCTGGCATTGCTCAGATAGAATCATTATGAATACACACTTAGCTATGTAGGCAGGGATGGGCACAACGACATCTGTGAGTAGATTTCTAAAAACCTTTTTGAATAACATTACAATACTGTATTTGGATTAAACAGCACA